>PVKH010042732.1:0-10794 GCA_004027955.1 Chaetophractus vellerosus | reverse complement strand
AAAAATCCTCAAAATTGTTTTTGCAAACTTGCAACAGTGATCCCCAAGCAGTATTGAAAGGCAACGTGGAACATTTGGAACCATGTGGGCACTAAAAGGCCAATTTGAGTGTGGGATGGAATTGAGTTTGGACGCCCTTTGGCCAGACCTTTGGGACTTCCCAACCCTGTGAACCAATAATTGGGGAGGAATTAAAGACAGAACATTAACTGTATGTACAGGCTGCTTACTTAGAAACCGATACTGATAAGGTGGCAACTGAGCTTGCATTTGGAAATACAGAATTAGAACAATGGGGAAAACAAAGGCAGATCTTTCTGGACCTGCCACTTTACAACTATCCCTTGGTATTGTTCTCGTTCCCTAAGAGTATCCTTAAAGATGCCAGTGAAAATAACTCTGAAGAAATTCTTTTGAAGTCCAATATCCATCTGAAAATGTTACCTCCTCTTCTGATAATTTGCAACCAAAAGCAGGCAGACACCATGGAGAAATGAATGTGGTAGAGAGAGTCTGAAATCTACTGTGCTCAAGTGGGTAATCAGTTACTGTATTGTTCCGATGCATCTCTCCTTCATTCTCAGATTCATTCTCTAAGCACCTACTGGGTGCTGCGCCTGGGCTGTTGGAGTAGAGTCGCCTGCCAGGACAGAAGTGTATGTCTTATGGATGTTGTGACCAACAACATCCAGTGTTCAGTGGTCTGTGGAGGGAGGCACTGAGTTCCCAAGATCATCAGGGGATCCAGCATCCTTCTGTCCTATTATGTGGCCATTGCCTAGGATCAGCCCTGGCTCTGCCTCCCAGCATCTCGTCCTCCAGATATTTTAAGGGCCAGACCAGACCCAGAAGTTGCACGCATCACTCCCCTTGTCTGCGCACAGCCAAGAGTGTTAGATAGGTGTGCTTTTTTGATGGATAAAAACCAGAAATAATAGATTGGGGCCAGGGTAGGAATTAGCAGTTTCTAAGTAATCTCTTTTATTTGATGGTAGTAGCTGAGTATAATTCTTTCAAAATGTATGTGGCCCCACAAGCTCTATTCTAACGTACTTTCTATAGAAAAGCTTCAGTGTGCCCTGTTGTATCAGCTTAAAGATCCTCTTGAGGGCCTTCCAACCTGCTGTGCAGAAGGACTCCCAGTGTACTACGCCATACCCTGCTGTGCCTAGGGTTGCAGACAGCCAAAAATGAGAGTCCTTTTTACATTGCTTAAGTCGCAGCATTTACTTTTGAGGGCAAAAAATGTAGTATATTTGTTAAAATTGTTGCAATTCACACAGATATTTTGCAATACGTAAACTTTCCTGTCAGCACTGTTTATTGATGATGGTTCTATTTGGGTACTGATAATGGGAAAATCAGTAAAAACTAGGCATTAGGTGAAAAAAAGTCGTATCTACTTTTAATTTATTGTTTCTCTCAGTAAACTAATTAGTTTTGACATGTTTCATAGCCAGAGTAATGTTATTAAGCAGAGTCATAGTTCCCATTTTTGTCAATCACACAAGTGATAGGTAGATTGCCCCTATACCCTTATTGAGGTTAACAAAATCTATAAAAAATCATCTTCCTTTGCAAGAATCTAATTTGTGAGTTACCATCTGTTTGGGGCCAAAGCCTAGGAATTTGATTTTAAAGTTTATTTCTTGAACAGCTTGTAATAAGAGCTGTTTGTATATTAATTACTTATTAAATTATTATGGATTTCAATGTGTTAATTTACAAGCAATTTGGGGCTTATTGTGCTGCCATCTGCTCATATTTTGATACTTTATGGTATTTAGTAATTTAATCATAAGGCTATCCCCCCCCCTTTGGTAATTTACAACCCAATCCTGAAAACAGCCATTTGCTTTCTGTTCCAGCTTTTATATAAGTAGAATTGTTCTGTTTCATCTCCACTGTAGAATTTTTTTTCATAATTATATGTACTTTTACTTTATGAGCAAAATCATGAAGTGCTTGCTTCATTCTGGAGCCCTTTAGTTTCTACTCAAAGATTGTAGGCAAATTTTGGTTAAATCTGAGTATATTTCTTCAACGGTAGAGGTAAAAATATTGCCCTGGCTATTTCTTTTATCTTGTATATCCTTATGATTTCTTTTAAATATACAGTAGTGAAAATAAGGACTGATGAGCCTAGCCGGGCCCCTGTTAATAAGAATTTAAAGAAAATGGTGGACTTTTATTTTCCTTAGTTCTTGAGTTTGTAGATGCTAGAGGATAATTTAAACACACACTCTGAAAGGCTGCATTCATTGATAACCAAAGAAATTTTATGAGGAAGAATATAAATACTGTTAAATAAACACGGATTGACTAATTAGGGTTTATAGGGACTAAAAAGGTGTTTTTTTTTTTTTAATACAAATGATTATCTTCCTATGAGTCATAATACTGGATTCTTCAATAATCAATGCAAATGGAAATTATGGGATCAGTAACTAATTGAAGAGTTGAAACTTATCAGTTGTTGCTCTTTTAAACTTTATTTTAGGAGAAGGAGCCTGGAGTTACTGGTGTGGTTTTGTAAGCATGGCATGTATGAGAGTAGACGTATCACAGGCATGCTTGCCGTGGTAGCTGTCCACAGCAGTCCAGACCCATGTGCATCTCTGGAGGGCATGCACAGGTTAATTTAGCAAGTCTGCTACATAAGAGAAAGCCTCCAAAGCAGGCATATATCTTCAAATAATAGAGTAGCAAAATCTGAGCTACTGTGAATTTTACTTATTTTGAGATGATTTCCTTTCAGATTTCTACATGGTTAATAATACCTGATTGGCCATTTTAATGTCCTTTTCCACTTCGCAGTCAACCCCCCCTCACCCATACGCTTTTGGAAAAGGACTATGATGAAAATTATTAACCAATAAAAGATGTTGAGTTAGAGTCGGGGTGAAAAAGAAGGGCACCATGTCATGGATTTTAAAGAGAAAACACTCCAGCTTGGGAGGGTAAGAGGTGACTCCTTCCCCCATCCTCTCAAGCCCTGAGTTCAGATCTCCCCCATTTCTCACTAGGAGGGTCCCTGGCAAGCACCCTGCGGTTGGTGTCCTTGGATGCTGGAACGCTCACTTGTCCCAAGGTCTACACATGAAGTCACCGTAACGGTAAGCGGCCCCCTTTGAGGAGCAGGACTGCAAAGAGCCAAAACCAAGCACCTTCCTTTTCAGAATTATTTTCCAGGAAGAGGTTATAGGTCATTTTCCTGGCTCAATTTGAAAGGAGTGGATGCAGCAAAATCAATTCGTTATAAGCTGTGTAATCACTTCTAAAATTATGAGTTGGGCTTTTACTGCCTCCTATAAAATTTTGGATACTGAACAAGCTCTTACAAACTTTTCTGGGTCTTTCCAGGAGATGGTGATGCATTCTAAAAATCAATCTTGCTTGTCAAACATTGTAAATTAAAATTAACCCAAAAAGTTAATTATAATTGGGCACATGGGTATAGATTTCATTTGACTCCTGTACCTTAATTCTGTGCTTTATTAGTTTCTTAATATGATTGTGTCTATCTGCAAATTGATTTGCTGGTTAACCTTGATACTTACTTAGAAAATCTTGCAGCTTGTCATATATAGCTCTAGTGAGATGATCATGCTTCTGGAATAGCAGTCCAAACAACTGCATATGCACCAGCTTCAAGAATGGAAGCCCACGTCCAAAACCAAGACTGGTGCCTACCTCTTTTTCCCCCACCCCCCAAAAAAAAGTTCCATAAAATTGTTATCTTTTGGTTAGATGGAGTTTGGGGTTTCTTTATTTTTCAGGTCTTTTGTTAATGCTTTTCCAGGAAGAAAAACCACATAACTTTTGTTATTTAAAACACCCCAAAATTGATATTTGGGTAAGATTTTTGCTCTGTAGTTTTTAAGATTTATTTATTTATTTATCCATTTTAACACACACACACACCCTGTTTCGCTGTTTTGTGTCCATTTGCTGGGCAACTCTCTGTGTCTGTTTCCTGCCCTCTCTTATCCTTTTCCTCCCGTCTTCACTGGGATTCGATCCTGGGAACCTCCAATGTGGGAGAGAGGCGTTCTGCCACCTGTGCCACCTTGGTTCCTGGTTTTCGGCACATCTCGTCTTGGCTCTCTCCCCTGTGTCTCTCTCCTGTTACATCATCATCTTGCTGTGTGCCTCGGCAGGGCCTGGCGGCGCTCCTGTGTGCAAGCCTAGTGGCACACGTCCCATCTATATATATTTTTTTTTTACTGGGAGGTCCCGGGGACCAAACCCAGGTCCCTCCATATGGCAGATAGACAGATGCCTAACCATCTGAGCCACATCCACCCCCCTGCTTTATAGTTTTAAGAGAACCAACCGTAACTAAATGATAGGCTTACTTTTCATTAAAATAAGAATCTTATTATTTGAGGTATTTTTGCTTAAAACCAAAAGTACACAACTTGTTTTAGCAAATTAGGCATGTATAAGAATTTTGGTATTTCACTTAAATATCTGAAAAGTGCAGTTTGTTGATGAGAACAAGGAAATTGAATTTTGTGACTGGCCTCTTTCACGTCGCATCACGTTTTCCAGGTTCATTTGTGTCGTGGCATGTCTCGGTGCTTCCTTTTTAATGCCAAATGCTATTCTATGGTTTATGTTTATGCATGAACCAGTTCTTTCCATTTTTCAGCTATTGGGAATAATGCTGCTATGAACATTAGTGTACAAGGTTTCATGTGGACATGTGTTTTGATTTCTCGAGTATATACCTAGGTGTGGATTTGCCAGGTCATATGGTAACTCTGTGTTTAACATGTTAGGGACTGCCAGACTGTTTTCCCCAGAGACAGGCAATATTTTGAAGTAGAGTTGAACCATGTCCTAAATCCTAGAGGGAAGGTGAGAGAGGGGAGTCTGTTTCTCATTCGGTATTAATTTCAATCCTCAGGGAATGCGCCCTTCCGTTTAATTGAATTGAACATACAGCCTTTGAGCTCCTCCTGTGTGTGAAGCATTTGTGTTTGGCTCTGTAACTAACTTTGCAGTTTGGGGTGGCATTTGACATCTTGAGGAGTTTGCATATGTAAGTTGCATGTGCGTGTTGTCACTGGAGATTAACCTCAGCAATGGCAGCGTCGTTCACCTGTCACACCGGACCTATGGGGCATCAGTGTGTCGGCAGCAACCTGCAGCCATCTGGAAACCACACAGGCTGTGCGTTAGAAAGGCAGGGCGGAGAGCCCTTCCCGTGGCGTTGTGGTTTCCAGGGCCTGCCTCTGAAGACCGTCGGCTGCAGGCAGGCCCTGGTGTCCCAGGTTTAAGTGGTTAATATGTTCACAAGGAGCGGCTACATTTTGAGCTCTCAGCCTTTCAGGAAGCCTTATCAGCTGTTCCCTGATGTGGAAATGGGGGACTCTGCAGTGCAGTAGGTGAAACCAGAACAGGCACGGTCAAGGGCCTCCAGATGGGACAGTGGGCCTTTGGGGGCTCAGCAGCCTCTGTCACAGTCACTCGACTCTGCCACATAGCGCCAGAGTTGCTGCAGATGGTGCATAATAAATGAGTGCCAATCAGACATTATCGATGGGCACTGGAGTTTGAAGTTCTTGTCATTTTCATGTGTCACGAGATACTTTTCTTTTTTCAACCACCTAAAAATGTAAAAACCATTCTTGCCTCGCAGGTGTGTTGGGGGGGATGGGGGGATTAGGCCCAGGGGCTGCAGTTCCCTGACTCTTGCCCAGGGGAGTATGACTGCTTCACTTCCTCCTCTTCTAACCGTGGCCTTTTGAGCTGAAGGTCACCTGGAGGCGAGGGCGCCGTGAGGCCCGTGATGCGGTGAAGACAGTCCATTGCGGTTGCTTAGCTAACCATTGCCGATATTCAGGCACCACGGCTTTCACACAGGAATTGGAGGGGCTTTGTGGCACGTCCCTCTGGACCTATGTAGCTGCCCCCACTCAGATCTCACCCAGGGTGTTTTTGCCCCCAGAGGGCACTTTGCAGAGTCTGGAGAAAGCGGGTGCTGCTCCTGGCTTCTGGTGGGGTCCGGGGCTGCTGCTGACCGTCCTGCCGTGCACACACGACCCCACTGGCGCCGGCCCCGGGCGGCTCAGGGCTTTATATGGTAGGTCTTCCCAGTCTCATGGCAGTGGAGATTGAAGCTGCGCAGCGTTTAATTACAGAACTTAGTACCTGTGTTTGCTAGGCGTGGTTTGACCCCCATCCAGTTCTTGGGCTCAGAATGCTTTTAGTTTTTACATTTTAAATAACTTCTTGGGTATTCACTTAACTTGCATCAGAAGCTGATGAAGCACCAATAGTCCTGCGAAATCCAGGCCTTCTCAGCCGGTGCAGCGTTGCCCTCCCATCCACGGGGTTTATTTTTCCAAACACTGCCGGCCAGGTCATGAGTAGGTGGCCCTTCTTATGACTTCACCGCCCCGCCCTGGAAAGGGATTCCATCACCACCAAAAGAAGTCCCAGTGCCTTAGAGGTTTCATACCAGGCTGTGCGTACTCCTGAAATTTGTTCGAAGGCCTAGTCCACGTTTTGTAGCCTCTCCACCTTACCCATCATCAAAGTTTGTGACTCAGTTTCTAGTGAGAAACTGGTTGATAACGTTTAGATTTCAGGAGTGTTGCCTTAAAGGCCAAGATTGTAGCAAACCGGGAGAGGAGGAGCCAGCCTTCTGTGGAAGCCGTGGCTGTCAGTGTTTCCAGGCTACCTGCTCTGCGGACTCAGGGCCCGGAACGCACACCTGCCTCTGGAGCGAGGAGGATTATATCCTGCTTGTCTCACTGGCCTTCTCTGGCTCACCCGATGCAGAGTCCTCAGCGGTGGCCTGCGGTGGCTGGGACGAGCATTTTTAGGCAGCCTTCCTTCCGGGGCTGCCTCTCACGCTGGGAGGGGGTGAGGATGGCGAGCTGAGTGGGGTTTGGCGAGGGGAGACCCGCTGGCCGCCCGAGGTTTGGAGGAAGGCCCCAGCTGGCCAGTCATTAAGCCAGGAGGCCGGCCTGGCCAGAAAGGACCCTTTCTGAAGGCCTCGCCATGGGGCGTCTTCTGCCCTATGGCGCCGGCGTTAATTTCCCAGCACAGGCCTCCTCTTCTGGCCTCATTTCCTCCCGAGGAGCTCAGAGCTGCTCTCGTCCTGATTACTTCTGAAGGCAATGCCAGGTTTTCATTACATTTTAATGAATATGCAACAGTTCTTGTTCAGAAAGGCATGCCTGCGAATGCAGGCAGAAATCCAGCGCCCTCCCGCCCCCAGATCCCGGCGTGTGAACGGTTTGGAGGGTTCTCTCCATGTGTGTGCCTGCGTGCACAACAGAACTTAGCACCATGCCCATTCCGTCTTGAAACCCACTTCCTCTCTTTACCTAGCACTATGTCCTGGGCGTTTTCCTAGTCATCACAGGTCCTTCCAGTGCCTACTTTGTATGCCACTGGTTTACTCTGTTTTAAATGGGGGAATAGTGCTGCCTGGCATTTGAACTCTAGCTAGGAAAAAAAGTCGTTTATTGATTTTATTTACAAGTTTTGGATCATTGGACTCTAAAGAAATAGATTTATAGCTAAAATTAGGGAAAACCTTTCCTTTTTGGAAACTTTTTTCTCCTGTAAATAATATACACATACTTATTGGTAAAGCCAGGTATAGGAAAGGAAGCAACTGGCTCAAACCACTGTTAATATTTCTCGTGTGTTTTCCCCAAACCCTTTCCTCTGTATATTTTCCTATAATTAGGGTCAGACTGTAGATGCATGTTTGCCTTTTTGTTGTTATTGGGTTTTTCCCCTCTAATTGGGCTGCTACCATAAGCATCATTCCATTATATGGCTTTAAAACTTTTAACTTAGACTTTAAGAGGCCTAGGGCTTAAGCGTCAGGCTGCATGACTTGAAATCCTTCCATCAGGTTTTAGGTTGGTTAACTTCTAAGCCTTCATTTCTGTCCTTTACAGTGACCATATTTATGTCTCAGAGTTACAAGAGTGAAGTGAGATAAATCACATGGAGCGTTTAGCACTAGGCCTCGTGCCCATCATGCAGACAATATATGTAATAGATTGCTTTCTGAAGTCATTCTCTTGGTGGCATGGTAGCTCCCATATGCACTAACCGTAACTTATTTAATCCTGCTGTCGGTGGGCAAGAAAATATTGCAGGCGCTACATATTGCCTTCATTACGATGACTTAGGAGGAAGAGATGTGCAGGGGACTAAAACAGGCCTGTTTCGTTCCCCAAATAATCTGGGCCTCAAGCAGATTTTAGAAGAGGCACATTCTGATTCACTATGTAAATTTTAATAGGTTAACATTTTTATTTTAAAATGGACACTGATTGTGAATTGAAAAGAAGCTCAGTTCAGGTCTTAATAGAGAAAAAGTACATAGACAAAGCAAAACAGAGGTGAGAGCCAGCCATATCAAGACAGCCAAGGATTTGTTCATTTCTAAGAAGAAATGCAGAGGGGAAAATGCCTTTTTATGATGAGGTAATTTTGAGCAGATTTTCCAGCTGCTCTGGCTCTGGATCCCAAAACTGCATAGAAACGAGTCCCAAAGACCCAAGCCTTATCCAAACAATTACTTGAAACAGTGGATTCTTCCAGCATAAATGCCAGCAGACTAATGGCAGAAATGAGAAATAAGAAACTTTTTACATGCCTTCAGAATCAAATGACTGCTTTAAAAGATTTTAAAAGATGTTTTGATAACAGGCAAATTATTAAAAGAGAAACTCTGCTCACATGATGTCAGAGAAAAAACCCCATTTCCCTGAGTAAAATTTAAGAGCAGAAGCCTTTAATCAGTGTGGCTGGTTTATGCTTTCTCAACAGGGTCCTTTTCCTGTTGGCAGGCAATGTATTTGCACTGTCTTTTAACTACCAACAAACACTCGAGTAGACCTCTTGGGAGTATATCTTTAAGATAGCTTAAATAGCGTTTAAGATTTTTATTGTTTTTGGGTAGAAAGCAGTCCTCTCACTTCCCAGAGAAAGATGGCATATTAAGTACTTGAAGTGTATAATAGATAAAATGAAACTCTTAAACAGCATTTCTCTTGGGACTGAAGTTTGACCCATTTTCTGTAGGGAACTGTGAATTAATAGGAGCTTTTGTGACTTTGAAGTTAAACTGTAAAAAGAAGTATGATAAATAACATCAGCGTGAGTTTCTTGACGGCTCTAACCCCAGATTATTACTTACTGAAATGTTTATCTGCAGCGGGACACTCCACAAATGCAGTCAGCCTGTGCTCGCACTCCTCCCCTCCTTCAGGCAGCACAGTGGGCTAGTGTGGTGCCGTTAACTCCTCACTGGGAGGCTGGGGCGGACGCGGCTATTCCCTTCCT
Source organism: Chaetophractus vellerosus (assembly GCA_004027955.1). Classification (NCBI taxonomy): domain Eukaryota; kingdom Metazoa; phylum Chordata; class Mammalia; order Cingulata; family Chlamyphoridae; genus Chaetophractus; species Chaetophractus vellerosus. The sequence goes on along the minus strand of PVKH010042732.1, from coordinate 1,470 downwards.
CTGTCACAGCTCAGAGATCTCTAATCAGCCTAACTGAAGGTGCCTCTCATCAAAACTGGGTCAGGAAGGAAAATAAACACAATTGCACTAATTAAGAGCCCGCTTTCCCCCCTTAGGTTGGGTGCAGGGAGGATCTAGCAGTGCCACAACAGCACTCTCTTCTTTTAGAAGTGGAGAATTTGGAGAACATCCACCAGGGTTCTCAGAACCCACACACTGGAAACAGAGGGCATTCCGGAAACTGCTTCGGCATTAAAGTGAGAGTTGTGTGTCCAGCTCAACGTATTGTTTAAAGAACGCCCAAACACAGGCCTCTGGTGCCAGCTCTTGCGTCTGAGGGCTTTGGACGTGCCGCCTTGCGTGTTTGAAAATCGCCGATTAACTGTTCCTAGGAGGTGAGCGTTGACTCGTTTTTGTGAGGATGGACTGTGTGTCCCTAAGTGGCTCATAAGAGCCTCCCAGGTCGCTCTTTGGGAATTCTCAGGTTGGCTGAATAAAAATAATAGCTGTGGGAGCAGGTGTTGCTCAGTGGCTGAGCGCCTGCTTCCCATGTTTGAGGTCCCAGGTTCAATCCCCAGTACCTCCTAAAAACCAAAAAACAGCTGTTATTAATTTGTGCTGGGCCCTGCTCTGAGGACTTTGAGAATCATGTCATCTTCACAGCCTGCCCCTGATTTAAGTGCTGTTAATCTCCTCCATTTAGAGATAGGAGAGTGAGTCACACAACTTGCCCCCAGATCCCAGAGCTAGGAAGGGGGGCAGTTTGAGCTGAAATCCAGCTGGCTGGCTGTGTAGACGAGGCTCCCTGACTCCCCACAGTTTTCACTCTCCTCTGGCTCTCGGGAGGCTGTTTACCTTACCTGCAGCCACGAGACCCATGGTGCAGTCTTAAACATCATCCCGATCGACCCTGACTTTGGTGGAACCAGCTAGGCCCAGCTAACTAGCACAACCATTCCAAGCTTCACGTCATTGGCCTACACAAAAACTGCCCCGCAGACAGGACAAGGCGTACTTCTCCACACGCAAACGCCGACAGTGCTCACAGCAGTCTCCCCACCCTACGTCAAGAGCGGCAACTAGTTTCTCGTTGAACATCACTCCCAAAGCTCCGGAACTTCTTTCCTCTTTCTCTTCTTTCTTGAAAGTCACTTTCCCACAATTGTGGGTCTTACCTCTATCGGTTAAGAATTTTTCTCAGGGAGTGGATGTGGCTCAGTGGTTGAGTGCCTGCTTCCTGGGTTCAATTGCCGGTACCTCCTTAAAAAAAAGATCTTTTCTCCCTCTTCCAGTTTCCCCCTCTTGTACGATCTTGCCTTCCTCGGAACTCTGAACTCCTCCTGTCCCCTCATGCTACCTTGGGGTATACGTGAGGGACACAAGGATTGGAGCGTGCCATCATGTGTACAGGCATGTTGTTGAGCAGCTGAAGGGCAAGGGCTGTGTGTGTGCCCGTGTGTTTGTGCGGCG
>PVKH010042731.1:0-10792 GCA_004027955.1 Chaetophractus vellerosus | reverse complement strand
ATAAATAAATCCTAAAAAAAAAAAAAGATATCAAGAGAAAAATTTTAAAACCATAAGCTTTAATAAAACACCCCAAGAGGCACAATCATTTACCCTAATTCCTAGGTATCTTTTGTTGAAGTAGATCTGGAATGACAAACAATTCTACGGTTTATTTGAATGACAGCCAGATTTGAAACCCAAGTACTACATTTCTCTGTTCATTATGCAAATATTTATAGCACACCTTAGTATAATATTCAACCAACATTTATCAAGCATCTCTATGCTGGGCATTCTTTTTAGACACTGACACTAAAAAAATTTTTTTTTGGGGGGGATCTTTTAATTATTTTTTTAAAGATTTATTTTTTATTTATTACATATCTCCCCCTTTCTGCTTGTTCTTGCTGTGTTCATTTTTGCGTTCTTCTATGTCTGCTTGTCTCCCCCCGCTGCAGGGGCCCACCGAGTCAGCTCACCGCGCGGCGGCCTGCTCGCAGGGGCTTGCCTTCTCAAGGCGGTCTGCCCGCTCAAGGAGGCCCTGGGAACCGAACCCAGGGCCTCCTATGTGGTAAACCGGCGCCCTACCAATTGGGCTACAGCCAGCCCCCTGACACTAAAAAATATTAATAAGACTTGGTCCCTGTCCCCAAGGAGCATATAGACTGGTAGAAGAGACAGGCATATAAATATACCAACCCAATATAATAGAGTATATACTGTATTAAAGAAATGAATATAGTACTATGGACTCAAAAAGGCTGAGCAACCAAACTTACACAGAATAAATAAACCTAGAGGTAAACCTAAAGGCTTATCATATACTGGACATGATATACAATGTCCATATTAACTCTGCAACCTCATCTGTGGGGCCCACAGACAAGAAAGTAAGAAGAAAAAAAAAAGAGGAAATTTATTAAAAAAATAAAATAAAAGTGTGGGAAAGTAGGGGTTTGTCAGGTACAAGCAGACTGGGAGATAAGGAGGCAATTTATTTTGAGGGAGTAGCCAAGTGCCAAAAAACTACTGCATTAGGTATCAAATGGGATGAACTGTTAAATACTAACTAATAGATGTAAATTATTAGAATTATTTTATAAATGGTAATTTTATTTTATTCAAAGGAAACACCCCTGAAAGCTAACTTTAGAACTACCAGATCTAGGTTTAATGAAGGTGAGCCATGCATACAGATATTTCTGACATTTTTGCAATTAAACCTTCTGCTGGATTAGTAAACCTAAATACACAGCTGAGAGCTCAGTGGAAGTGGGTCTTCCACATGACAGGCTAGAAAAGTTGCTAAAGCATAATTCTTCTATACCGGCTCTTAAAAATTCCACCAAATGATTTGGCAAGGGAGAAATATTCCACAGTGACTTTTCCAGAAACCTCAGGTCTACAAAGAGTTAGTAATGAAGCTACCCAATGTTTTAGTTGAGCCTCCCATGTGGACACTTCTTTACAAAATAGAGTCAATCCTTATTATTCTCAGCTTTTAAAATAGTCAGTCATTATTCTCAGCTTTTATATTTGTGTATTTGCCTCCTCTCTAAAATGTTATTCCAAAACCAATACTCATGGCACTTTATTATTTATTTATTTATTTTTATTACATATCCCCCCTTTCTGCTTGTTCTTGCTGTTCATTTTTGCATTCTTCTGTGTCTGCTTGTCTCCCCCCGCTGCGGAGACCTGCCAAGTAAGCTCACCGCACGGCAGCCTGCCTGCTCGCGGCAGCTTGCCCTGCTCGCGGCAGCTTGCCCTGCTCGCGAGGGCTTGCCCTGCCCGCGGCGGCTTGCCTTCTCAAGGCAACCCAGGGCCTCCTATGTCGTAAACCGGCGCCCTACCAATTGGGCTACAGCCAGCCCCACTCATGGCACTTTTGCAGTCATTTGTGGACACGTGCATCTTTTCAGGTGACAGAAAAATCTGAGTCACCTGACATGCGTATTCCTAGCTGATAACAAAGTGATGCTCTGCCTTCTTGCAGCTCTCATACAGTAAACGAGTACCCTTTTCATGGTATATTTAGTGTCACATTTTTTGCATTTCTGTGTTTGTTGGTGATCTCACTGTTTAAAATGGCCTCTAAGCAGAGTGCTAAAGCACTTTCTAGTGATCTTAAGCACAAGGCTGTGATATGCCTTACAGAGAAAATATATGTGTAAGACAAGCTTCATTCAGGCATGAATTACAGTACTGCTGGCTATGAGTTCAATGTTAATGGATTAACAATATATATTAAATGAGTCTTTAAGCAGAAAAACAGGTTATATATTGAGCAGTTGATGAAAATGTGACTCGAGGCTCACAGGAGCAATGTTTCCTCTAGGAGCAATGTTTAACATTTGTTAATTAAGTGTTCAAGGCAACTTTAGAGAACATAATTACTGTAAATAACAAGAATCGACTGCATTATCCTGAGCTTGCACTGAAGAATAAATAGGTAAATACTAATCCTTTAGATCTCAGCTTAAACTCCATTTCCTTTTCTTCAAGAGGAGCAGTAAGAACCCAGCATCGTCGATGTTCTAAGTCTCCTGTCCTTCACCCTCCAAAGTTTATACATTGCAGTACAATAGCTTCTTCTGGCAACCAGCTCAAGCACAAAAGCCAGAATGACTCTCGTGATGGCGGCAGTAGGCTGGGAATTTCAACCCCCAAGAGTTCAGTGCAGGAGAATTTTCTACTTCTCCTCTTGATGCTAATCACACAGGGGCAGTCATTGAGCCTTTGAGAAGTTCAGTTCCAAGGCTCCCATCAAAGAGTAAGAAGGAAGATTCCTCTGATGCTACCCAAGTCTCGCAAGACCTCAGATAACCTGTTATATACACTATCATAGGCCTATATATGACTTCATTTTAATTGCATTTATCACAGCTTTATTTTACATTTATTTGTGCAATTAATGTCTAACATCCCTACTATGCTGGACCTCCCTTAGGATAGAGACTATGCCACACCACACACGACTGTATACTCAGAAACTGGTACACAGTAAGCAGGCAATAACTATTAAATACGTAAATGAATAAATGAGCAACATCTAACGAGCTTAGGGAGGACCTATATTGCTTATCCACAAAATATAATTTGCCAAAGTAGGAAGGTAACTGGTAACTTTATAAAGTATCACTGAAACTAAATTTCAATTATACCCTTATTAGCACCTGAATAAAACAGACATAGTTTTTGCCTTGAGGCTCTACGGAAGCTCAGTAACTTTAGTGTCCTACATTGATCTCTAAAGAATACCTGGCATTTTTAGCCACTGGTCCACACAGAGTCTTGCTGCTTCTGTATCAGAATGTCCTCGAATAAATTCCAGTTCTTGTAAGCCATGAGCGTGCTGAAAATCGATTTTTTCCTAAAGACATTAAGAGAAAAATCAACCTATGGTTACTTACCTTGAGAGAAACATTTTGACACACCAATGATCAGAAAATATTGATTATCCTTTATCATCAGAATTCCACATCTAAAAAACTATCACAAAATAATAAGTCAAAATAAAGGTTCATGCTCTATGATGTTGATCCCAATGTTCTCTATGTTTCCACAAAGTTTGCTATACCTATATATATCTCCATAGATTGTTTTAAGTACAGTTTAAGTAAATGGTGATACACATATCTGATGGAAGTCATTAGAAATGCTAACCAAAATTCTTCAATTATGTGGGAATATACTTTTGATATCAAGTAGGTGATTAGATTGTATAAAACAAATGAGGTCAAATACAAACTTTGCTAGAAGTCTCTAAATCTTTTTAATTATGTAATCTTTTTAATTATGTTATCTGTAAATCTATCTGCACACTCTCTACTCATGCTATATAGAACAATTAATGTTTATCAACCATTTACTATGTGCCAAGCACTCTTCTAAAAGTAGTTTACATTTAATGCTCACAATAACTCTATGAGGTAGGTACTATTATTGTTTCCATTTTACCATGGAAAAACAGAAGTTTAGAGAGGTCAAGTAAATTGCTCAAGGATATATAACAAAACCAGGATTCAAACTCTAGCAATCTGAGTCTAGAATCCCTGCTTCTAACCACTACACTATACTGGCTCTCAAAAGGATTTATATACTTAAAAAGAAATCAGAGTCACAAATACTGGGTTTGCAAGATAATAGGGAGAATAATGCATGGCTTAGTTAGCAATATAACAGGGCCTTTTATTAGACAGGGTAAGTGAAGGGGGAGGGAAGACCAAGATTTTAATCTGAAGAAAATCTTTTAAGCAACATTGTTCAAAGTAACACCATAGAATACTAATTCTCAAGGATTTTAACATGCATCATATACATATATCTTTTTAATTCTGTGCTCAAATTAAATAAGTACAGAAACACTGGTATTAACACAAAGCTTAAAAGTTTCTCTAAGGCAGAACCTGAGAAGCCTTAAGTGCTAATGGTACACTGTGGTTTTCTGTACATTGTATATTAATACAATATCCCAACTCCAACTTAATAGGCGACCATATTGTTTTTTTCAAAAAGCATCCTACAAGATTAGTGCTCCAAACAATGCTTCCATATGTGATGGGAAACAAACAATAGTATAATCAAAGCTAATTTATCCAAAGAAAGCAGTAAAGCAAGCCCCTGGGTAGACAATATCCAAACACATGTTCTCACATACAAAATTAAACCATTTTTATCAAAGTTCCTTAAAAGAATCCATTACAAGAAAAACTCTTAAATTAAATTAAGATTAAATATTACAACATACAAGCTAATAGCCTACTTATTTTAAACAATTTCCAATTAAATTTTTTTTTGAAGAAAAAGTATTCTGGCATTTCTTAACAATAGAGTTTAATTCTGTGGTTATGTTCAGTAGATGCTCAAAAGTCATTTCCTGGCTGAAAGCATCCCTAAACTAGACACTCTTTCCCTCTCTAACAAAGTTACTTCACAAACTTTAGAGTTACAAGCTCTTGTAAGTCATCTTAACCTATGGAATAGGAAAGCTGGTAGCTGGTCAACTGGTCAGCACAGCACAGATCTAAAAAGTGAAGTATTCAGTCAAGATTTGTTTTTAAAGATTTATTTATTTACTTTTATTTATCCGCCGCCCCGCTTGCTGTCTGTGTCCATTTGCTGGGTGCTCCTCTGGGTCTGTTTCCTGCCTTCTCTTCTCATCCTTCTCCTGTCTTCACCAGGATTCTACCCTAGGGACCTCTGATGTGGGAGAGAGGCACTCTGCCACCTGTGCCACCTCAGTTCCTGGTTTCTGGCATGTCTCATCTTGGCTCTCTCCTGTGTGTATCATCATTTTGCTGCATGGCTCACTGCGCAGGCCTGGCTCACTGCGCAGGCCTGGCTCGCCGCACACATGCACATGGGCCAGTGGCTTGCCTGCACGCCTTCTATCTTTATTTTACCAGGAGGTCCCGGGGACCAAACCTGGATCCCTCCATATGGCAGATAGACGCCCAACCACTCGAGCCACATCTGCCCCCACCAGTCAAGATTTTAATGAATTTTATTTTTATTTCTTTAAAACTTCTCCAGCACAAAAGAGGGGCAATCGACTTTAATAATGAAGCAACAACAATTTGCAAAGGTAAGGCCTTGAATAGTTGGAAGACATTTTCTGTGATACCTATTTTAGCCAGGTTAGCACCCACTGGAATCCCTGAAGAATTATTTCTATTTCATTCTCTTCCTTTCTGCTGCTGCTTTTTCTTTTTCTTTTTTAGTCATCTAGCTTAAAAACAGCAAATTAACCACAAAGGGTATCAAGTAAGAAAAAAAAAATCACTGATGGATAACAAGCAATGGCCTAAAACACTGGTGTGGATCAGTTTCTCCCTTAGAGAAGAATAAATTCTAGATAAATTTATTCTTTACAATTGGCTAAACAAAAAAAATTAGAAATTTCAAAATTTCAAAAAAATGTCCTCAACACCAAGATAAAATCTTTAAAATAATGAATGAACATTTACATGGGTAAAGGCTGAAGCCTGCCTTGAGAGAAACCCCTAGTTGTCAAAGTAACTATAAGATTCTCAGTTACATCATGAAAGCTTTATTATCTATGTGGCCATTATTACTGCCTGGGAAAAGAAGTTAGTACCACTCAGGAAATCTGGGGGAAAGGAAGCTAGCTTGCAAACAACTACTCTCTTAAAGAGATTTTTTCCATGACCTATAAACACCACAAACACATTTAACATAGTTTGGGGAAAGAATCTTTCTTAAAATTGAATAAGGCTTCTGCCACAACAAAAATAATCTCTCTCTTTCTGCAACTCTACATAATAAACAATTTAAACATAGAGTTAGAATACCATGCTCTAATTTTATTGTGATTACATAATAAAGTCCCCAATTAACTTACTTCTAAACTGAAAGATTAGTTTATTCTATACCAGATTAGAAGATATTAAAACAGAGGTTACAAAAGTTTTTTTAAAAAAGAGGTTACAGAAATATACAAATTCCCTTATAATAACCAAGGATTCGAAAACATGGCTTATTAAAATTATAAAGTGATTGGGCGAATCCTGATCTGGGAAGTCATCTCCAACCCTATCCCTTCACAGACTGAAGCCCAAAGCCTACAAAAGTTAAGTGACTGGTTGAAGTTCAAAGAACTGCTGGCAGAGCCATGATATGAATTCCAATTTTAAATTCCTAGAATGGACTCATTTTTTTAACCCAATTCTTCAACATTGGACTCCTAACAGACATGTGTCAGTATTCCCCCCCAGCCCCCCTGGTTTTGCTGTCTGTGTCCCTTCACTGCGTGATCTTCTGTGTCTGTTTTTCTTTTTTGTCTTCTCTCTTTTTTACTCTAGCATTCGATCCTGGGGACCTCCAATGTGGGAGAGAGGTACCCTATGGCTTGTACCACCTCAGTTTCTGGTTTCTGTCATGTCTCGCCTTTACTCTCCCCTGTGTCTCTCTTTTTGTTGCATCATCATCTTGCTGCGTTGCTCCCCGCACAGACATGGCTTGCCACGCAGGCCTGGCACACCTTTACCAGGAGGCCCCGGGAATCGAACCCAGGTCCTCCCATATGGTAGACAGAAGCCCAATCGCTTGAGCCACATCCACTTCCCACATGTGTCAGTATTGAGGGTGTTTTTAAAATACTTTAATTTAGGTCCTTCTAAAGCAAGTCAAGGAAAAGAATTATATCATACAACATTCTAAATTAACCTTCATTTTTCACATAGCAGATCTTCTACAATCCCTGTCTACAATTTGTTCCTTTTAGTAATGGATTTAATGTGGAGGAACAGGCTGCAGTTTGAGAAAGCAGTCTGGTTCTATTTGGTAGAAAATAATCTTTGAACAGTTTATACCTACAAGGGCCCTAATAAACTCTTCTCTCTTGTGATAAACTGGTTTTTGTAAGAGAAAACCATAACTGTTCATCTGCTTTAAGAAATTCTATGGTTTTTAACTCCCAGAAATAAAGTCAACTTAATGAATTCTATTTTTCATTCTTTTGCTATATATATACAATCAGAATCCCAAAAAATAAAAAAGATGTAAAAGGCTATTATGAATTACTGCTAAATTGCTGAGCTATCTAAGATACATGATGAACTTGATTCAGTTATATATATATATTTTTTACTAAAGTTTCTCTTTACAATTTTATAACAAAACAATTCTATAATTCAGTAAAACACCAATTAAAATAGCCACATACCCGGAATGCTCTATTCTTCTCTTCTTTCTGCTGTTTCTCCACTTCAACATGGCGGGCTAGACGAGCCAGAGTTAAAGCAACTTTATCCTTCTGATGGTCAATATAGTCTTTGTGCTTAACATTCTCCTATAATTACAAGAACAATTTAATTCCTTTTAACTACCAAAATTAGCTTTGGGGCAACATACATCCATTTACCAAAGAGCTATTTTATTAAAGAACCATTTCCTTCTATCATCAATTTTCTGAGAACCTGTTTTGTGTAATTTATATTTTATGTTGTATTTTGTAGGTTAGTCAAACCAGCCTCTATGGTTTCAAAATGTTAAACTAGCTGCTAAAATATTTATCATTTTATTCACTTTATAATCATCTGGATACTGAAAAGTTTTGAGTTGTTTTGCTCTATGTCAAGGAGGTAATATCATCAAGCCCTAAGTCTACACCCCAAATGGTCTAACAGTACAAATATCTTTGGCTCTGGGTTTTCAGCAATGCCTGGGCAGGAGGTATGAAAGAGAAATTATTGATTAAAAAGATCTGGCCTGCCACTACTACAGAAATATCACTCCTTAGGCAAATCAGTATTGTATGTACAACCTGAATTTTCTCTAAAGTGGGATAGAGCTGCATTAGCCAAGTCAAACAGGGGGTGTGATATTGCCAAGAAGTAGACAGAAGTTACATAGAAGAGAGCATATATATATAAAAAGACCAAAGTGGTATTTTTAAGTGAAGCTACACCTCTGCAGTAAGAAATGCTCACAGGATCACTTTGAGTAGTAGTTTCCACTCATTTTCTGACCATTTACACAGCCTTCACTCCTGTATCAAATAGTAGGTTACATTCTACTAACTTCCAAATATCCTTTTACAAGCCATGGGATGAGGCAGATTATTAGAAATGACAGCCACAAAAATCTATTTATCTTTGATCCTTTAGTACAGGCGAATATATCTCTTTTTCTATCTTAAAATAAAATTTACTCCTTGGGAAGATGACAAAGTAGGACCTCTTTATTTAGAGGATAGACACTATCTTGAGAGGGAAATTTAGAATACATGCAAAAAATTTTTTTAATTTAAGAAAGTTAGTAAGAGCTGAAAACACCAGAGCATGTTAGCATTCCTCACAAATGGAGAACACTTTTTAGGTTTTAAATTCTAACTAAAGTCAATGCTTAAAAGGCCAGGTAAACCAAGATCATATTAATTCACAGGGGAGGGATACAAGGTATAAATTAGGGTTTAGCTACCAAAAAAAAAAAAATCTTAGTTCTCCTTTATGAGGTTGAAAGGACAGAAATTCCTAAACAGAAATACTTTAGATTTATCTGGAGACTAAAAGCAGCAGAAAACTACAATTGCAGGATGATATTTCAAGTTGCTACACTTACATCAAAGAACAAAATATTTCCTACTCAAACACTGAATCATCTATGCAGTCAGGTGGGTATCAAGGATAAGAAATGGGATTTTTTTCTCTCTCTAAATATAGTTCCTCAGGTGTCACAACAAAAATGAATATTCTGGAGCCAGGAAAAATACCATGTTTTAGATAAATTAATTCAGGAAAAGCTACTGTTGAATTAATGGTTTCACTATCATTTTATTTCTTCCTAGTAGAGTAAAAGAGCATTCCTAATTACTCCCACCAATGCTTTAATGCCAAATAGCTGAATTGTAATTTAATATGAAATCATAAATTCCAGGACTGTTCTTAAGACTTAGGAGATGGATTTCCCATCTCCCCCAAAGCCTATAGCTTGAATTAGCATTTAGGTTGCTGAAGCTTTTCAAAGAAAGGTCAGGTTTCTAAATATGTAACTTCTTGAGCTAGAATTGGAATTGGCTCTGAATCCATTGTAAGATTATAGGCTTACAGGGTCATCCTCCTTGAAGCACTTACTGTAGTCAGCCTAGACTAACTTCTCTATAAGATAAATAGCAATATTAGAGAGTCCTGAGGGCTATTTTCCCTTGATAGCAAATGATCAGCAAGAAAATGCCATCCTCTAAGTTATTTGGGGGGGCAAACATGGGAAAACATCAGTGGTCACCAGCATTTCATAAGAGTAAGAACATAATCTCGTGTTAATATTTTAAGTTTCCCTTAGTCTCTCACATTGAAAACAAAGTTAGCCTTGTTAAAAAGTTGCTGCACTGTCCTGATTTTTCCTACAGACCAAAAACCACTTCAATAGAAATCAGTTCAGATTACGAACTCAATTATAAATCCTAATCATAAAAGATCATAGGTAGTCACATCTAATGGCAATCCCACTAGTTAAGACAAAAATTTCACCAAAGTAACTGCTTTCATTTACTAGTCAAATTTAATGAGCTAATAAAGATTTCTTGGAAATTGCTAAAATTTCTAATGTTGTTGTGCAAGGGTGATCTACTATGTGAACTGTGAAATAAAAGCATACAAATTGTTATTTGGGCAAATTAATGACAACATGGTACAAAATCCCACCAATCAATAAAGTTATAATCTGTTAAACTTATATTTCAATGTTTTTTTTCCCTACCATTTATATTTTTAAGTGAAAATGACTCAATTTTCATAAATATATATATAATAAATATAAATATATAAATACCTCATAGAAATGTTTAATATATATCCTTCATAAATATAAATGGAAATTTTATACCTAGAAGGAACATTATCTATTAGTAAATTATACTTAACTTTTTAATATCTAGATATCAATATGTATGTGTGCATATCAGTCAAAAATTAGGGCAAGTAATTTTCAGTTCAACAGGCTTAATAAGCAATTGGGAAAATATTTTTACATAAGTATGAGGCCAAACACCATCACTGCTTTAAAATAAAAAGCATTCCGCAAAAATGTACATACAAATGTTATTTTCCTTTAATTACATGTATGCCTTTTTTTTCTTAAAGATTTATTTATTTATTCCCCCCCACCCCGCACCACTTGCATTCGCTGTCTGCTCTCTGTATCCATTCATTGCATGTTCTTCCATGTCTGCTTGTCTTCTCTTTAGGAGGCACTGGGAACCGATCCCAGGACCTTCCAAAGTGGGAGAGAGGCACTCAATTGCTTGAGCCACCCCAGCTCCCTGGTTTGTTGTGTCTCTCACTGTCTC
>PVKH010042730.1:0-10792 GCA_004027955.1 Chaetophractus vellerosus | reverse complement strand
TCAGGTGATGCTTATTGTGTAAATTCAAGTTCAATAGACACCAAGGAGATACATATCCATAATTTTTGTGACTGACACCAATTAATTCTTTATTCTCTTTTGGCTTTCAGAGATTGTCACTGAATGGGAGGTAGAGAGATTTGCACACACCTAAGAGTGTCCTGTAGGAAACATTTTTCCAGACTTGGAAAGTAGTGTTAATATTATGGGAAATTTATGGTGGATGGTGCTGGTTTCTCTTGAGGTCCATTGGAAGGTCCATGATACATGTGGTCTAATCTGTGTCATATTTTCTTGATCATAGTGGGCACAAATATTTGGTAGTGGGCACAAATGATTTTGGTAGTCATTTTAAGCAAGATAAAATGTTCCTATGCTGATTTAATGCTTTCTTCCTCCTCCTAGTGAGTACATCATCCCATCTGTGTTTTGGGGACCTTGGATTGTTCCTCCTGAGGTGGATCCATTGGAGTCATTGTCCATACCCTAAGCAGTGTAGTTCCTGGGGCTATGTGGCATTAGGTGTTCTAATTTGTACTAGTCTCTGGACAAATGCTCACTCCACAGGCAGATACTCTTTATTAGGTGATGCCAGGATTTTCTTAGATTATCTCAGTTTTGCAGTTTCTGTCATATATTTCTATAGTTTAAAATTCCTTCTTTGAGTAGTGGTGTTTTTTTGTATCATTACAAATTTGTTTCTATTGAATATACAGTAACAATCATAGCAGAACCCAGGACTTTAGTGAATTTCACAGTTAAATTATACTAAAAATCACCAAACATAATTGTCCCAAATGACCTTGCTATTTTGAGACTAGTGGGCTACAGTTAAACAACTCCACCAGTTGGAAACTGTTAGGGCTACTTAAAACATAATTTGCAAACTTAATTAATATGTTTTATACATGATAAGCCTTAAAATATGAGGATTTTGGCATAAAATCATGTAATATACATTTAAAAAACAGGCAGTCTCATACTGGTAAAACCTATCAGTAACTCCTCTACTATTGTCAAAAGACAGTAAAAATCTCATATTCACAAAACTAGTAAAAGAAGAGATTTATTAAGACCAGCTTGTGATATGACAGGAAACATCTAGGCCTTGAATATGTCAACTGGAAATCAGAAAGAATGTGAGAAGCAAGGAACCAGGCTTTACTCTGGTACTGAGAGTTTTTTTCTCATTTTGATCCCAAATCATAGCTTGATAATTAAATTTAAAACTGCTTAAGGAACATGCAGAATACTCTTTCAAACCTAATTAATTACCAATATATCCCTGCAACAATTTGAAAATTCTCTTATGTTCTCAAAAAGAGAAAGATTGCTTTTGAACTAATCTATTCCTATGGATGTGAGATAATTTTGATTGGACAATGTAAGTGAGGTGTGACTCTGGTTGAGTATCCACACTCCTGCTGGGTCTGATATAAATATAGACACAGAGAGAAACACACACAAACAGGAAAAGGAAGCTGCTATATTTGATTCTGCCATGTGTGAGAGAGGACTTCAGGAAAACAGAGAAGCCCCAAGCAACTGGAGAGGAAGCTAGAAAGAGAGAAGCCATGTATCTGATTGCCCACAATTAACTACAGGAGATTGTAGATTCTGGAGGGGAAAGAAGAGATCTTGACAAAGATTGGTCACCATCTTTGCCATGTGGCGGAACACCAGGATCACCAATGGCTCACTTTGGTCAGAAAGTATTTCTGATGGTTCCTTGATTTGGACATTTCACTGCCTTGGAACTGTAAGCTTTTAACTCAAATAATCCCCTTTATGAAAGCCTACCTATTTCTGATACTTTTTATTATTAGCCCTTTGACAATCTAAGACAATCCCCCTCCCATAAATATCCCTTTCCTTCTTTCAAATTTATGCTATAGCATATTGGTAATGTTTGCTGTCTTTACAAAAGTTGTGCTTACCCTTTGCCCACATCTTTAATAAGTTAAATAGGGTGGCATGTTTCAAAGGTTAACTTTAATCTTTTATTACCAGACAATGTGATAACTTAATGGAAAATTTTTCATATTTCTAAAAGTCCTATTAAATATGGGTATCTTTAAATATTTTCCCACAATTGTTTTTTTCTTTCAAATATCAGAATATATACATAGTAGATGAGATATTTTGAGGCAGTCCTTCAAATTAAAAAAGCCCACTGAACAAATGAATACCCTCTTTTCTTTGTACTCTTAACCTATTAACTCTTTTAAAATAAGTAATGCTTTTTACAAACCACTGACCACTTTATATGGTCTAATTTAGTTAATCCTTACACCAATCCCATGAGTTGATTTCTGTTATTTTCCTCCTTTTGCAGAAAAAATTAAAGCACTTGAGTGTCTTTTATTGAACACTGTTACAATGTGTCAACACATACAAGACCTATCATTTGACTCTGGAGAATATCCTCATAACCATGAAAACAAACTGTATCTCAAAACAACTAGCTACTTAAAATATAATACTATAATATACTTCAGTGCTGGAGGTCAACAGTGTTCCTCCTAGGTGATCAAATTCAATGATAACATCAATGTGGTTCTACAAGTTCTGATTGTCTATGCACATCAGATAACATTGGATAATTTTCATTTATTGGATGAATCATAGTGAAAGATGATTCTAACCCAGGAAATGTTTCCCTAGTTTTTTGTTATATATTATTTTGTTTGAGATAAATCTGAAATAATATACATTGATGAGCAAAATATTGTGTCTTTATTGAGATTTTCTTTGTCATGAGTGGTCCAGAGTGGAGCACAGGACTCTAAAGTTTGAAGTTTATACATTCCTTATCTTGAAGATCTAACATCCCCACATTGTAGACTACATGCTCACTTACATTATTTTTTAAATTTTTCCTTTATTAGATAAATAATGGTTTCACAGAGAAATCATGCATAAAATATAGAATTCTGTACACTCCTCCATAAACAACAACTTGCATTGGTATGGAATATCTATTACAACTGATGACAGCAAGTTTTTACAATTGCACTATGAACTGAAGTCCATGGTTTAATTTAAGGGTAAATTGTAATAGAGTTGTATGAATTTAAAACAATTCATTTTCTGTTACTATATATGCAATTTATTCACTTTATATTCATATTCAGATATTTATTTCAGTGCTGTGAACAATGTTCATAATGTTGTGCTACCCTCTCTATTATCCATTTTCAAAACTTTCCCACCCCTCCAAGTAGGAAACTTGTCCATTTTAAACATTAATTTCCCATTCTTTACCCCCATTCCAATCTCTGGTAATCTATACTCTAGATTCTGACTCTGTGACTTCATTTACTCTATTTGTTTCAAATCTGTGAGATCATAGAATATTTGTTTTTTCTTGACTGGTTTTTTTAACTCAACATTATGTCTTGATGTTTCATTTGTGTTGTAGAATGTATCAGAATTTCATTCCACTTCATAGCTGAATGGTATTCCACTGTATTTATACACCACATTATACTTTGTATTTATTTATTTGTATTGCTTATTAATGTCACTCTGAACATCAGTGTGCAGATATCTGTTCAATTTCCTGCTTTCAATTCTTTCAGATATGTATCTAATAGTGGGATTACTGGGCCTTATCATAATTCAATATTTATCTTTCTGAGTAATGCCAAACTATATGCCATAGTGGTTGCACCATTTTAAATTCCCACCAGCCTATTGCTCCACATCCTCACCAACCTTAGTTCTTTCTCTATTTTTAATAATAGTAATTTTATTGGATGCAAAATTGCATCACATTATGGTTTTGATATGTATTCCCTGATGACTAATGATACCGAGCTTATTTTCATGTCCTTTCTACCCATTTCTAAAATTCTTTAGTGAGATATCTGTTCATGAATCTTACCCATCTTTAAAACTGGGTTATTTGTCTTTTCATTGTTAAGTTGAAGGATTTCTTTATATATAATGGGTATTAAAACTTTATCAGTTATGTGGTTTCTAAATATTTTCTCCCATTGTTCAAGTTGTCATTTTACTTTCATTTTGATGAGGTCACATTTATCTGCTTTTTTCTTTTGATACTTTTATTTTGGGTGCCGACTAAGAAACCATTGCTTAACACATGGCTCTAAAGATGTTTCCTTGTGTTTCCTTCTAGGAGTTTTGTAGTTCTAGCCCTTATATTTAGGTCTTTGATACATTTTGATTTTATGCTTGTGTCAGATGTGAAGTAGGGATTCTAATTCTACTTTTGGAATAGGAGGTACAGTTTACTGCATAATTTTTTGAAGAAAATATTATTTCCCTATAGAGTGGTCTTAGTTATTTTTCTAATAATAATTTGGCATTAGATGTGAGTGTTGATTTCGGTACTCTCAATTCTATTCCATTGCACTATATATCTGTGTTTCTGCCAGTGCCATACATTTCAATTACTTTGGCTTTAGAATTAGTTTTAAGTTTGGGAAGTGTGTGTCCTCCTACTTTCCAATTTTATTCTTTTTCAATGTGTCTTTTGCTATTCAGGGCCCCTTAAATTTCCATATAATTTTTTGGTAATAATACAACTTATTTTTATAGAAGTTTTAAATTTATAAAAAATTGCAACAGATATATAGAGAATTCCCATATAAACCCAACACAGACACAGAGACACATGTAGTTTCCCCATTAATTAACATACACTATTGTGGTATATTTATTATAATTGATGAACCAATATGGAAGCATTGCTACTAACCAAGGTCTATAGTTTACATTACAGATTACACTTTAGGCTATACAATTTTATGGGTTTGAAAAATGTGTACATCCATGTGTCTGTCATTTCAATATCATACAGAACTATTTCTCTGCCCTAAGAATGCCCTGTATTCCACCTATTCATCCTTCCACCTCCCTTCTGAAGCTCTGGCAACCACTATCTTTATATCACTGTTACAAGTTCTTCCATTAACACAAGATAATAACTACAATAACAACAAACTATTCTGGTCAGTGGTTATACTCTGCCCCTTATGTTTATTCTTTCCTCAATCTTAAGGGATTTGGGGTGATATCTGTTCTGACTCCTTCATGCTTAAAGGGGAATTAGATCTCATGGGGAAGAGAGAGGGAATTGTTTTCCTTGTAGTTATAGATACTCCTTGTTTATTTTTGATAGGACTTGTCCATCTTTTCATTTTGTTGGGTGTCCAGAGAAATCCCAAAGAACTGTAGTGTAGGAGATGGCCTCAACCCTGCTGGGATTCATGGTTTAATGGGAAAATGAATAATCAAAATATTTAAGTTTCTGAAGGATATATTTAATAGGTATATTTAAAATTATAGGTTCAGTTAAAAGAGTAAAAGAATCATGAATAGGGGAATTATAAATGACTATAACTATGTTATATTGGGGGAAATATATTATCATATATTCCCAAATATGTTTTGCCAAAGTGATGTCAATATCATGATTCAAAGCTATGTGCCTTGCCACTAGTGTCTGCATATGTTTAGTGCCTTAAGCATTCTTGTTTGTCTTTGTTTCCTGTGGCAGTTAGTGAAATCTGTCTGAGATCTGCATAAGCGTAACCTCCCAAATGAAATCTCTTAAAAATGAAAACTCTTTTTTATAGATGTGTCCCCATTTTGGTCAAAATCTTTTGTTAAATGCATCACTTTGTAAAAATCCCTCAGTATCAGTGAGGTTTCTCTCTGGGATACATGTCCCACATTGGGGGAAAGGAAATGAGTTCATTTGCTGAGTTTGGATTAGAGAGATGCCACATTTGAATAACAAGGAGGTACTCAGGAGGTAACTCTAAGGAATTATTTACAATTAAACTAAGTTTCATTTTTAGGGGAACAAGTTAATAAGCTACCAGCATTCAGATTGAAGGCTTGGCATGTTGGCCTGTTTTCCTTTCTTTGGCATGACTTATATATTCCAGAGAATTTTGCCTTTTTATTTGAGAAAGTAGAAGCACTTCACTAGGATGGAATATTGATATTTTGTTAGCTATGGTGTGGGCTTCTATCTTTCAAGAAAACATGCCTTTGACAATGAGAAAACATTCATATCCCAAAGAAGTAGCTTTATTTGCATTTTCCCCATACATCACCCCACTCTCAAAACCATGTACATAAATGTGATGTTTGGCATTCACATATTTGTAAAGTAGGCTGTTGGAATTTAATTGGAATTTCACTGAATCTATAAATTGTTTTGCATAGTATTGGATAATTTTTATTTCTTTTTCTGCTCTGGCAAGAACATCCAGTACATTGTTGAGTAACAGTGGTGGCATCGTCTCTTGTTCCTGATCTTAGAGGGAAAGGTATCAGTCTTCATCATTAAGTAGGATATTAGCTGTGGGTTTTTCATATATGCCATGTGTTATGGTTTGGCAGTTTTATGTAATTATGAATTCCAAATATATATATATTGAATTGTGTTTGTAAACTGATCTGTTAATCTGGGCATGATTAGATTATGATTAGGGCATTAACTGCCACATCAGTGGGACATTGAGCCCCAACCCTCAGTGGGTGTGGTCTCAAGTATAAAAGGCTAGACAAATGGCAGCAGATTTGGAGAAGCAGATTTGGAGAAGCAGATTTGAGAAGCAGTTCTGATGTTGGGGTGAGCCGTTCACCTGATAGTCTACAGCTGGCCTTGTGGAAGGACACAAAGTGTAGAGAGCCTCATGGTCTACAGCTGAACTTGTGGAGGAAGCAGAAGCTAAACCCAGAGAGAAATGCAGCCCTGGCAGGAGAGGAACCCAAATGCCTGAGCCCTTGCAGACATCGGCAGCTGTCTTGCTCCAACACGTGGACTTTGGTGAGGGAAGAAATTTATGCTTTGTGGCCTGGTAACTATAATCTTCTACCCCAAATAAGTACCCTTTATAAAGACCGAACAAACTTTGGTATATTTCCAAAGGCACTCCCATGGCTGACTAATACACCCTGTATCATGTTTAGTATATTTCCTTTTATTCGTATTGTTTTAAGTATTTTAATGATGAAAGGGAACTAAATTTTCTCAAATACTATTGCTTCAGTAATTGATACATTATGTTTTTCTTTCATTATGTTACTGTGGCATATTATATCAGCTGATTTTTTTATGATGAGCCAACCTTGAATAGCAGGGATTTTTCCCACATGTGAATAGATCATTTAATGTGCTGTTGGATTCAGTATTCTAGTATTTTGCTGTAAATTTTTGCATACCTATGTATAAGACATATTGGTCTGTAGATTTCTTTTCATGTGGTATATTTATGTGGTTTTGGTTTGAAGATGATGTGGACCTCATAGAATGAAGTGAAGAATGTTCCCTTCACTTTATTTTTTTGGAAGATTTTGAGAAGAATTGGAGTTAAGTTTTTTGGAATGTTTGGATGAACTCCCATGTGAAACCATCTATTCCTGGATGTCTTTTTCATGGGAGGCATATTCATTAGTACTTGGTTTGTTGAGATCTACTTTTTCTTCTGTCAATATAGGTAGTTTGTTTCTAAGAATTTGCCTGTTTCACATAGTATATAATTTATTAACATGCAGTTTTCATAAGTTTCCTTTTATAGGTCTTTATATTTATGCATGGTGAGGAGTAATGTACCATTTTAAATTCTGATTTCAACTATATATACCCTCTCTCTTTTTTTCTTTATCAGTCTAGGAAAAGTATTGTCAATGCTAAGGATGTTTTCAAAGAAACCAACTTTGTTTTATTTAATGCTCTTTTTTCTGTCATTTCTCTTTACTCTATATTTTATTTCATTCTTTCTGCTTGATGTGGGTTTTCTTTTCTCTTCTTTTCCTAGTCCTTCCAGTGTTGAAGTTATGTCACTGGTTGGAGTTCTTTCTTTTTTTTAATCAAAGTGCATGTAGAGCTATAAATTTCCCTCTCATCATTACCACCAATTCATTTCGGTTTGTTGTATTTTCATTTTAATTCAACTCAAGATATTTCCCAAATATGCTTCTGATTTTCTCTTTACCCACCAGTTTTGAAGATTATGTTTTTATTTTTAATTTCCACATAATTGTTAATTTTCCATTTCACCCTCTGTTATTTAATTCTAGCTTCATTCTATTGAGGTCAGGCAGTAAACATTGGATAATATCACTATTTTTGAATTTACTGAGGTTTATTTTGTGACCCAACATGTGGTCCATCCTGGAAAATGATCCTTGAAAACTTGAGAATAATGCTTTTTTGTGTTGTTCAGTGAGGTATTGTACATATGTCTTGTAGATCTTGTTTTAGAGTTTCATTCAATATTTTACTACCTTATTGATCTTCTGAATGATGTTTTATTTATTATTGAGAGAAATGTATTAAAGTCTCCTATTTTTAATGTAGAAACATCAGTTTATCTATTCTAATCTGTCCATACATGGTTCACATATTTTGGGGTTCTGCTTTTAGGTCTCTCTCTATATATATCTATACACATATTAATAATTGTTACATCTTCCTGTCGTATTGTCCCTTTTAATATTACATAACTTGTAACTGTTTTTTACTTAAAGTCTAGTTTCTTTTCTTCTATATTAGCATAGCCACTGAAGCTCTCATTTGATTATGTTTTTCTTGATATATTATTTTCCATCCTTTCACCTACAGCCTAATCATATCTTTGACTATAAGTTGAGTATTCTGCAGACAGCATATAGACCGGTCATGCTTTTTCATCAATTCTACCAATGTCCCATATTTGACTGTTATGTTTTATACATTTACATTTAAAGTCTCCACTGATAATTCAAGGCTTTTTTCTGTCATTTTGTTGTTTAGCCTCTGTAGGTTTTATAAGTTATAGTCCCTCACTATCACTAATGCCTACTTTTACATTTGATATTTTTTGTGTGCTATACTATATATTTTTTTCAGTCTTTATAAAGGGTATTTATTTGGGGTAGAAGCCTACAGTTACCAGGCCACAAAGTGTAAAGTTTTTCCCTCACCAAAGTCCATGTGTTGGAGCAAGATGGATGCCGACATCTGCAAGGACTCAGGCTTTGGGTTCCTCTCCTACTGGGGCTGCGTTTCTCTCCGGGCTTAGCTTCCGTTTCCTCCACAAGTTCAGCTGTAGACCATGAGGTTCTCTTTGCACTGTGTCTCTCCACAAGGCCAGCTGTAGACTATCCAGTGATCGGCTCATTCCAACATCAGAACTGCTTCTCAAATCTGTTTCTCTCCAATTCTCTGTCTTGACTTTTAAACTTGAGGCCACACCCACCAAGGGGTGGGGTTCAACACCCTACTCACTGCAGCCCAGTCAAAGGCCCAATCATAAACCAATCATGCCCAGATGAGCAGATGAGTTTACAATCATAATCCAATTTATATTTTTGGAATTCATTTTAAATAAAACTCAAGCCGTTACACTCCACCCTTTGAATTCCAAAAATACATTACAATATTCAAAAAACCTTAATTCAATAACAATTTCAAGTACAAAATCATATCACAATCATTTTAAAGAAATATAGTTTGTCTTAAGGCAAAATCCCTTCTAGCTGTAGAACTCTGAAACTTACAAAACAATTGGTTTCCAATACATAAAAGGAAAGACAGAGAATACACATTTAAATTATCATAAGGAGAAATTGAGATGTTAAACATGAGTCATTGTTCCTCTACA
Source organism: Chaetophractus vellerosus (assembly GCA_004027955.1). NCBI lineage: Eukaryota > Metazoa > Chordata > Mammalia > Cingulata > Chlamyphoridae > Chaetophractus > Chaetophractus vellerosus. Next base: position 1,166 of record PVKH010042730.1, on the reverse strand, counting down.
GTTAAGCAAAACTGCAGGAAAAACTCCATTCCATCTCAAAGTCTGAGAGTCATTGTTAAGATGATAGTTGCTTCTCATTGGGGCCACATGGGAACCCACACTTTCCACAGGCTTGCCCAACAACCATTTTCTTGGTTCCACCCTCATCAAGCATCTGGGTGTTGACCAATCTTCAGACATCACCCTCCAAGCAGGTTGGGGTGATTGCCTCACCCTACCCAATCTTTGGGTTAGAGCCTTAGCACCATCAGTACAATGAGGTGAAGACAACATTCCCCCTAACTTTTGGCATACAGGCTCAACTATCTCAGAGCAACGAGTTGGCCACCTGGCCTTCTCTAAATTTTGGCACCCAGGCCCAAACTTTTCAGAGCAACTAGTTGACCACCTGGCCTTCTCTAATCCATGTGGGACAAGAGCAACCCTCTCAGACTTTTGGGGTGCTGACCTTAACTGCCCTAATCTTTGAGGAATGTGCTCTACCCTCCCTGTACCCTGGCAAAACTCTCCCAGATCATTGGGTGGGGACCTCCATGGTCTTCAACCTCCCAGGCAAACTCATCCTCTCTGGACACACGGGTGGTGTTCCATTCTTGGCCCAAGGTGAAGTATTTTTTTTATTATTTTTTTATTTATTTTTATATATCAATACACATTTTTAGGATACATTAATTACATAAATGTTACACAGAGATTCCAGGAGTACCCATATGCCACCCCCTCACACCTCCCACAACCCCCCACATGCACATCCCTAAGTGTGGCATAATGCCTTTGATAGTTACACACATTTTGGGGCTTTGCCATAAGGCAGATCACAGTTCAGGCCATAGACAACCCTCTCTTCCTTACAGTTCCTGAATGATACATGACCATACAAACTGGCCTACATCCTCCATTGCAGCATCATCCATGACAATTCCCAGGTCCCCACCCAAAATAACCTGCATTACAATTGCTCTTCCCTCACCCTGCTCCCAAAGTGTCCAATGTCCCTGGCTCCACATAATTTTGTAATTTCTTACATTGCATACATCATAAGTCTATACCAGGACTACAACAAGTCCATTCTAGTCCATAGTTGTTCCCACAATCTTGAGAAGTCTGGAATGGTAATGTCCCCTCCACAATGGAAGGGATTATCCTGCCTGCAGCTGCAGGCTGTC
>PVKH010042729.1:0-10793 GCA_004027955.1 Chaetophractus vellerosus | reverse complement strand
TGTTTCAATACCAATTCTGTGAGTAGAAGAGACCAGCAAGTATATTTTATTCACTTCCTTTCCCTTTTGGCAGGAAATTTTTTTCTTGGAAGCTCAAATAACAAAATTATCCCAATAGAAAGAATATGTGAGTGTAGTGGCTTGGAGTTATGTACCCAAGAAAAACATATCCTTGAACTTAATCCATCCCCATGGGTATGAACTATAAGTAGGACATTTTGATGAAGTTACTCCAGTTAAAGTGTGGCCCAACTGAATGAGCATAGGTCTTAGTCCAATTACTGGAAGCTTTATAGAGAAGGCCACAGAGAATGAAGCCACAGACAACAGCCAGAAGCTGGAAGTCAACGGAACCAAAAAAGAAAGAAAACACTGCCATGCTCATTGCCCATGTGACAGGAAAGCCAAGGACCAAGGATCGCAGGCAGACAGCCAGTCTTTGGAGAGAAAGCATTGCCTTGCTGATCCCTTGATTTTGGACTTATCCTAGCCTCAAAACCAATGCATTCCCATTGTTTAAGCCATCCTATTGTATAGTATTTGTTTTAGCAGCTGGGAAACTAAAACAGTTTTTGGTAGAGAGTGGGTGCTGCTATGACAAATATCTAAAATGTGGAAATGGCTTTAGAATTAAGTAATGGGTAGAAGCTGAAAGAATTGTGAGGTTCTTGACAGAAAAGGCCTATATTGCTTTGAAGAGACTGTTGATAGAAATATGGATATTGAAGATACTTTCTGATGAGAACTTAGAAGGAAATGATGAATGTGTTATTGAAAATTGGGTTAAAGGCAATCCTTATTATAAAACAGCAGAGAACTTGGCAAAATTGTGTTCTGATGTCAGATTGAAAGAGGAGCCTGTAAGCAATGTACTTGGGTATTTAGCTGAGGAGATTTCCAAACTAAGTGTGGAAGGTGCAGCTTGGCTTCTCCTTGCAGCTTAGAGTAAAATGCAAGAGGAAAGGCATAAACTGAGAACTCAAGTCTTAATCACAAAGAAATGGTTTGGAAATTTCTCAGCCTATTCAGGCAGTGTGCTCTGAGACTAGGGTAAGAATCAGCTCTTTCAGGGACCTCCTTGAGTTTCAGGAAGTGACTCCCCAGAGAACAGGACTCCAAGTAAGAGTTTAACTGAAAAACCCTTTGCTAAAGAAGCTGTGGCTGAACAGGGATCCATTCATCCATTTCAGTGGAAGTCAGGATTGGAAATACAGGTACCGAGGGAGGAACTGTGGCAAGTTCTACTGTCTGATAGTTTAGACTTGCTTGAACAGCACAAAAAGCTGACAAAGTTTTTGCAAATTTTGTATAAGCAGAACCACTACCTGTCTGACTGAAACAGAAAGAAAATGGAAGAATTGGAGTAAGAATGACTTCAAGGACAAAACTACAGAAGCAAAGGTTTAGACTGAAGAGATCTCAGGCTAAGATAATGGACACACCATGAATGTGGAAAGGGCAGGGAATACCCTTGTGCTTCGAGGGGGCAGGCCATCTGCCCCAGTGCTTGGAGGGGGCAAACATTTTACTCCATTGTTCAGGGAGAGTGCTGCCACCACCAATGCTCAGAGATGGTGGGGCCTGTTCCCTGGTGTTTTTGGAGATTGTGGCCACCATCCAATACTTGGAGAGAGTAGGACCTTCATCTCAGTGCTTTGAAAAAGTGTGGCCACTGTGCAAGCATTTGGAAGGGGTGAGACTGCTGCTCCATCAGGCTTGGAGGACAAAACACTGATCCACAATTGACCATCAGACCTTGAAATATAATGGAATTTGCCCTGCTGGGTTTCAGATTTGTTTGGGACCCATAACCCTTGTATTCCTGCCAGTTTCTCCCTTCTGGAATGGGAGTATCTATCCTATGCCCGCCCCCACCATTGTCTATTGGAAGCAGATAACTTTTTTTTTAGGTTTCACGGGTCCACCAAATGGAGAAGAATTTTGCCCCAGGATGGAGAGGGTTTATATTTAGGATTATTACTGAATAGCTTGAGGATTTTAGAATGTTGTGATGCAATGAATGTATTTTGCATGTGGGAAGGGCATGTGTTTTGGGGTTTCAAAGGGCAGACTGTTGGGGATTGAATCATGTCCCCCACAAAAGGCAGGTCAAGGTCCCAACCCCTAGTCCTGTGTGAACTCATTTGCAAATAGAACCTCTGAAGATGTTATTAGTTAAGGTGTGTGAGTGAGGATGTGCCTTAATCCAATATGACTGAAGTCCTTATAAGCAAAGGAAATTGAATATGAAGTAGAAGCCACGGGAGCAGGCAGAAGCTGGAACTTGACAGAACCCAAGAGAAAGAATATGCATCCATGAGCATTGCCATGTGATGGAAAAGCCAAGGAACCCCAAATACTGCTGGCCAGCCAGAAGAGACTGACTCTGGAGAACAAGCCTTCTAGCCTCTGAAACCGTGAGCCAATAACTTCCTGTTGTTAAGCTAACCCATTGTATGTATTTGTTTTAGCAGCTGAGAACCTGAAACAAGGGGATGTGGTGTAAGACCTTTAAAACTAGATAAGCTGGCCCTGCTTCAATTATACTTAATACTATTAAAATAGAGTTTAATGAGCACTTTCATCTTCAGAGTTCCAAGCTTTTATCTATCCACACTTAAGAGCATTAATATGGCTCCTGCCTTCCAGAAACTTTCTTTTCTAAAATATAACCTACAGAATACACACAGAAGACTTGCATAGTAGGTTATCTTATAATGCAAATGATAAGGCTGTTTCAATATTTTGTCCTCACATGTATAGTTTCAGAAGGTTGGTTTGCTTGCATGAGAGACAATGTCTTTATTAGATCTGCTTATCTCGGTATTCACTAAGGATCTTAAGCAAGATACATGTTCATTCTCTTAGTCATTCTGATTTCATGACTCTACTCCTCCAGTTAAAATCTTTACTTGCTGGCAGCTATTTTGAAATATTTTGAAAGTTGCATTGCACTCATCCAATCAAAAAGTCTTCAGTTAGTGCTACACTGTGCACTTTTCCCATTTTATAGCCCCCTTCCAAAAATATATATATAAAGTATATAATAGTATATGAAATAGGATTGTATGATATTTTAACCCTAAATACATGCGTATGTTTATACACAACTACCACAATTCCATATTTACATCTTCATCATTGTTATCATTGTACAACTGGGCCTTTTGCTCATATGATAAACACATCTATTCTCTGTATACTTTTTTCTATTTACTTAGTGTTAAGGAGTTTGATTTAATTTTCACTATTTGCTGTCACACTCTACCCATGAAAGGAAGGAGAGAGGAGTACACTAAACTTCATTGTGTCTAATTTTTGCTTTACTATGATCAGATATTTAGAAGGAAAATAAAATAGTCCACACATATCAGGAAAAGATAAAGCAAATAGGAAATAAATAGAAGGAAAATACTATATATAATAAATACAGGTAAAAATGCTTTGCTCTGCAGTGTTTGATGTCTTTATTGAAGTGATCGTGTTGCAATGAGGGATTTTTTTTTTCTATAAAGAAATTGATCATTTACATCAATCTAAAATGAGTCTTTATTGTTGGCAGAGCCATGAACTAATATTAAGGTCTCTCCATATCATGGAAGGGAGATTTTACGTTCTTTACAAGGGCTTAAATATTTGATTTATACAATTTTCCATCTTTGTTCCTCAATCCAGATTGAATTCAAGCTCTTACTACTAAATTTCCCATGCTATCAATGTGTCTTCTTGTCCATTCAAAAGCAAAACCATAATGTCAGGGGAGAAAAAAAACATAAATTTAGCAATATAGTCTTTCTTGATATACCAGAAGAAAAAAGTAAGGGATTATGAGGGAATATATAATAAATCATTATTTATAATATCCATATGGCCATACATACTATATAAGAAGAAAACTGAGAATTTTTTATTAGAATGCTTCATATATCAAATACTGAAATATCTCAAGCTATTATGCTAAACTAATTCTCAGAGGACTTTATAAATAGATAGCTAGAAAGACAAAAGGTTTAGTTAGAAGAGAGGAAAATCCTTCAGCTAAATTTTTAAACTCAGCAGCAGCGGGCACTAGGAGAGGAGAAATTGTTTTTAAAAATTAGTGTGAGTGGGGAAGGCTATCAGTAATTCATGATATTTTTAGTTAAAATATTCACACATTGTTACATATATTATTTCAAATTGTGTGTAAATCAGTAGAATCTAATTAATGCTAAACTGAGAGCTTAGATTTAAATGCAAAATAACTAAATGCTCTTAATATATTATTTTAAAGTTTAATTTGTCTTTAAACAACAATCCAAGAAGTTGCTTTTGCTTATTTTCTCATGATACTGGATTTGATTTTGGAGTTGAAATATTTATTTTTGAGAGAATGATTTAAAGTCTACCTGTGATTATAATGGAGTCCCAAACGTTAGTTCTAGTTTGCTGCTTCTATTGCTGTCAGCATAATTAAAACTTCCATAGTGTCACTAGAGATGCGAGTTGGTGCTGGTACAACAGATCCAGCAGCTCATGCTTGTTTTTGGTTCAGTGAAAATTATACCCAGTGCTGACTGGAGCTTTTATTTCTGTTTGCCTTAGTTCCTCGAGGTAGACATACCCATGGAGCCAGTGGACTCTTTTCTTCACTGTATTTTCTTATTAATTATGAATTGTTAAAACGGTGTCAACACCATATAGGTATGTAATAACTGCTTGTTGACTGAAGGTGTGGCTAATCATTTTGGTTTGGGATTGCACCGTTTGTTTTTCTTTAAAAATGAAAACAATCAAACTAGATTAATTTTTACTTGAATTTTCCATTTTCAGTACAATAGGATATAGTAGAAAATGAATCACACAGCAAATCAAACAAATGTTTTATTAATCTCAATGCTCAGTCAACCACTCTGTTTTTATTAAACTGTTATGTCCCTTCACTTAGATGAGTGTTTCTCAAATTTGAGTGTACATCAGAACCATAAGATGGACTTACTAAAAGACAGATTTCTGTCCCCACCCCCACAGGGTCTTATTCAGTAGGTCTGCGGTGGGGCCAATAATTTGTATTTCTAACAAGTTACTCGGTGATGCTGATGCAGCTGATCCGGGCACCAAATTTTGAGACCTACTGCCCTAAAGCAGAAGAAAGTGAAGTATTAATGATAGAGGATTGGGATGGGAGCTATAGATTCAGATCCTGACTTTGCCACATACTGGCTGAGTGGTCACAGGCAGGTTATTTAAGCTCTGTTGGTGTCCACAACCTGGTATGTATTTCAATTCAGCAAAAATGGATTTGTCCTGTGTGGCAGGACACAAAAGTGGCGTGAGAGTGGGTAGGAGCTAATCTGGCTGAGAAAAAGAGTAAACATTGATATAAAGACAGTGGTCACCAGAGGTTCTGAGGGGGGCAGAGGGAAGAACAGATGTAACACAGGGCATTTTTGGGACACTGGAATTGTTCTGCATGATATTGCAATGACAGATACAGGCCATTATACATTTTGTCAAAACCTATAAAATTGTGCGGTACAAAGTATAATCCATAATGTAATCTATAGACCATGTCTAGTAGCAGTGCTTTAATATGTGCTCATCAGTTGTTACAAACGTACCACACACTAATGAAAGATGTTATTAATGGGGGAAAGTGTGGGAGGTTAGGGGGGTGGGGTATATGGGAATCCCGTATATTTTTGATGTAATATTTATGTAATCTAAAGCTTCTTTAAAAATAGAGAAAAAAAGAGGAAGAGGTAAGAAAGATGCAACCTTGGGTTTGAATACAGTTCTATCATTTACCGGTTGAATGACTTCCAACAATTTGTTTAATTTTTTCAGGTCTCAGTCACTTTATTTGTGAAGCAAACTAGCAATATAGTCCTCAACTAGTGCTTAGTACAGTCCTGAATTATGACAATTGCTCAATGTAAGGTAGTCATTACCGTGACACAATCTCTCAATTCTCTTCCAAATCTCATAGCCTGTGGAGAAGGGAAAGGTATGGAGGCTTACCCAGACAAGTTATGAAATATTTACCAGTTTTATTTATGAATGTTGATGACTCTTAACAATTATTTATTCTAAAATCTAAAACAATACACCTGGAATTATGAGTGACTAACTTTTTGATATATGTGTCTCCTGAAGTCCAGTGCACTTCTCTAGAGGACTGAAGTTCTGCTTTACACAAAGGGCAGTAAATTTCTGGCATAAATCCTATATAGGTGATGATGGGGGCATAAAATAAAATAGCTTCACGAAGTATGGATAAAGTTTTGTAAACTCATTCATTATAATTTATTTTTGGAAACAAGGATATTTGGATTTTGTTCCTAGTCTTTTGGAATTAAGAAAGGTAGGAATAACTGCTATCTTTCACCAGAGTATATCTTAGAACAATGATTTACAAACTTTTTGGTCTCAAGTCCCCCTTAATTCTTATAAATTTTTGAGGTGCTCAAAGAACTTTGGATTATGTGCATTGTGTTCAAAATTAAAACACAGAAATGAAAATTCCTTGTTTATTAGTTCATTTTAAAATAGCAATAATAAACTTTTTGTATATTAACATAAATAACATTTTTTATAAAAAGATTTTTGTCTAAAACAAAATGTAGTCAGAAGAGTGATAGTGTTTTACATTTTTGCTTCTCTTTAATATCTGGCTTAATAGAAGATAGCCAGATTCCCATATCTCTTTTACATTCAATCTATTACAATGTGTTGTTTTGGTGGAAGTATGGGAAGAAAAACCACTTCACAAAGGTATATAGTTAGGAAAGGGATACATCAAATTTTAACAGCCTTTTCAGATAATTGTGGACATTATTCTTTGCTATTACACCAAAACTCAACAAGGAGTAGTTTCTTAAAAGTTAGGTGCAATGTCGATTCATACCAAGAAACTTTTCGTACTCTGGTCATTAAAATCCAGATTCTGGTCAATAGATTCTTATCCACACATGATTTTGTATAATTAAGCATTGATCATTTAAAACAATATTGCTGAACTGAGTTATGCAAATATTACAAATGTTGATGCATTTTATTACACAATATCAAAAACATCACAATTTGTTAATATCACTACCAGTCTGACCAGAAAAGTCTTTAAGTATTGGGAAGCTGTTAAACTCACGATGGCAGATGCAAGTTTCCTAAAATTCTTATATTCACTTGAAAGCTCAAATATTATCATCATCAGATAAATACTGTCAGTTGTTATCTTTGATATGGCAGGCACACTATTCATTTTCAAGAAAATATCTGCCCAAAATGTCTACCCAAGTCTGCATAACCATAGTTTGTCTGTCAATTACTCTTTCAAGTATAAATGGTGTTCCATTGAAAAAAAAAAACCGGCCAGTTGAGCTTGCAACTTAAGCAATTGCATGAGTATTTTTTTTCCTGAGGCAGCCATTGAAATTAGATATGTAGCAAAAGTCCTTTGTGTACTTCCCATTTCATCACAAAGAATATTTGAAAGATGTGTTCAAGGGCCCATATATAATAGCATTAATAATTTTTACTGCTTCATCAAAAGCATTCTCAGTGAAATTGGCAGTTGTTTTTTTGTTTGTTTGTTTTACTGTAAGTGTGTGGCAGTGGAGAATACAATGACTACAAGTCCAGTTTGGTGCCTCTGCCTTGATTCATGTTAAGGCCCCAGGAGTTTACTCATCATTGCTTTTGAACCATCAGTGCAAATGTCAATGCAGTGAAAAAGGCGTGTTAAGTTTAAACCTTACAGACTCCTTGAAAGAGTTCTCAGCCCACACTTTGAGAACTTCTGCCTTAAGAGTGTGCAATTCCCAGTAGAAGGAAAAGTTTAAGCTTTCCTTTTGTTGTAAAAGAGTGAAAATACACTTTGCAATTATGTATTGCTTTACTATCATATCATGGATGGATTATTGCAAATGCTTTATTTAGGATTTCTATTTTATGTAGCACTAAGAAATAGGCATTTTGTTTTCTTATACTGTCACCCAGGAAGTGAGGAAAGTTATGAGCAAAGCAATTTAAATGTTGGCGATCTCAGGTCAGGAACTTTACTTTCCCTCTAATTCTCCAAGAAAGGGATAGGAACATAGAAATTAGAGACTGATACTTCAGATGGATGGAGATGAAATGTATAAGGAACTAAATTAAGATAGATATCAGAAAGAAGTTTTCTGTCTTGTAGCACCTGAAGATGGCTGCCTCTGAAGGTGCTGTGCCTCCTCACGTGGGACTTATTATAGCAGAACAAGATTCCTTCTAGGAATTCAAAGGCAGACATTTTTGCACTTGGAGCCCTGTTGAAGTAGATGTCCTCTAAGCTTATATTTCACATAGACATAATCTTAAATTATCTCTACCCTATAAGCAAAACAATACATCACAACACTATTTTCAAATCTTTCTAATGTGGTCTTCACAGGTAACCACAAATAATTTTTTTTTTGATCACTGTTTTCAGGCCACAGGGTTTCAAAGTCTTGTTCAAAATGAAAAGACAACCGGAGTTATTGTGTAAAGCACCTTCACTTTCTCAAAACCCACAATCCAAAAGAAAAATTTCAAAATCTGTAATTTAAGTATTTATAGTAATTAATTTTAAGTACCCTGGACAGCTGCTTATTATACAGGCCAAATAGAATAGCTCAAACTTTTTAAGTTAGATCACTACTGCTATTAGTGATTCCTAATCAAAGCCATATCACAAAGAGACAATGAAACAATGTAGAATTCATCATTTAATAAAGAAGTTTAAATAATATTTTCCAAGAAACGTATCTTAACTATCAGACATATACTTCATGAATGTTCTACAAGAACAAGCTGCTTTGCTGAAATATTTACAGAGACAATTTTTCAATGTTTTTTTTGTGTCAGGGAAATCAAAGAAAGATATGTATTAGAGAAACCTTATCTTTGCACTTTGCACAGAGCTGAGACCCCAATATCACTTCGTTTTAATTCTATTTACTCTGGCTGAGAAATAACCCCTTCCTAAAAAGTGATTTGTGTGCTCATAGCCAAAGAAAACTATAAAACACACAGAGGATTCACTGAGAATTTATAACATTATATCTGAAGGAAAATATGTAAATCGATTGCTCAAATTTCAAAATTTTCCCAATCTTTTTTTGTTTGAGTTGAAGAATAATACAAATTATTTTCACTAGGACATTTCTTTGTTTCCAAAGATCCTGGCTAATTTTGATCTCCTCATTTTTAACTTTTCCTAAAAAGAAATATTGAACATTACATAAAAGTAAAATACACTGATAAATGACTATATGTGAAGTCATTTCAGTTCTGTGTAAGAGAAACCCAAACACATAGTTGCTTATTCAAGATAGAAGTTTCCTTCTTTCTCATGTAATGTTTGGAGATGGATGGCCCCAGATAGTTGTACTTTTTGTTGTCATGCAAGGACATACAAGTGCCTTCAACCTCATTGCTCCACTATGCTGAGGGTGTTGAACTAATCTATACAGTCCAAAATAAACAACTATCTCATCCACATTGTAGGCAGCAGGATAGATGTACCAGGACGGAAGAAGAGAAAGGAGTGCATCTTCCCATCACAACATGTGTTAGAAGTGGCAGGTGCTGCTCTCACATTTCACTGGGCAAAACTTAGTAGCATGGCCACAAATGGCTACCAGAGAAGCTGGGAAATGTGGTCTATACTATAGAGAGCCATTTGGCTCAAAAATCTCAAGAGTTCAGGTTAAATCAAGAAAAAAAATCAAGAGTTCTAATAATTAGAAGAGGACAATTCAATTCAAAAATCCATTTGAAATTAAGAGATAAAATTCCACTTAATCTGAAATGGAAATACTAGAAGTAACTCTTCATTGAAGTTAATGATGATTAATATTCAACAATATTTCTTTTGTCATTTGACTAGTAATATTCAATCCTGAATATTCTCCAATGAAGCAGATAAAGATGCATTTCTGAATTGGGCATAGAAGTAAAATGTGATATACTTTTCCCTTTGTAAAAAGAAGAAGAAGATGAATTATAAAGGATTCCAATATAATAAGAAAATTTGATTTGTGAGGTGCATTTTTTATTTGATTCGTGACATAGAACTTAAACTCAGACAAATGTGCAGATATTTCATTATTCAATAGTAATGTGATCAACTATTGTGTCTTTGACTCATATTCAGAATATGAGGGAGGGTAGCAAGGATCAAGATGATCCCATCTCCATGTGTCTACCCTGGGGGATTTGGAGGAAACATTAACCCACCCAAAATGCAACAAGACCTTTCACTGAAGGCTGTAGACGTTCAAGAGCTTGAGAAGTAGAGGTGATCTCAGATGTCTTACCATTTATATTCTGGTTCTAGGTAATGACAAGATATGTCTACAGAATAACCTGCTACCTCCAACAGTTCTCTACCAAAGACTGGGTGCTCCAGTCAAACAGCACTCCATTAATCCCTTACCTTCAGCTTGCACTTAGTTTAAACTAAAGTTTTCAATCACATTTTGATATAATACCCAATATGTTGCTATTATTTGAAAGTTAACAAGAAATTCCACAAATGCCTTATTTTTAAACTAGTTTTAGAAAAGTCAATATTTTGCATGTATGTTAGGGGTCAGGAGAGGGAAAACTTGAGTGAGGTGCCTGGATTCTTACCCTTGTCTAAGGACTTGAGCCAAATTACTTAAGCTCTCAGCAGCTCAATTTCCTTTCATTCATTCATGCATTTATTTCAACAAACATTCTCAGATCACCTACTATCTGTCAGGTATTCTTTGAAGTGGGAATACAGCAGAGTATAAGATAAACTTCCTGCT
>PVKH010042728.1:0-10787 GCA_004027955.1 Chaetophractus vellerosus | reverse complement strand
GTGTTGCCTCAACCACTGTTAGAAGCAGGGGTGCTTCCTCTGTGCTAGAGATTCATCTTTTACACGGCTAAGTGACACAGCCCCTATCATCAAGGAGCACATGGACTGGTTGTAAAGAGCAGCTATTCCATTCACTCTCAAAGCTAGTGATATAGAATATATCTGGTTGGCATATCCCCCTTTCCTAAAACTACTGATGGTATATAAATATATGAGACAAGTAATGTTAGATGAGGTTTATATTTATCAAAAACAATGTAAAACAAATATCAAACATTGAGCTTTGAGTGTTGGGCTACATGTAGTCATTGGCAATTGCTCAATCCCTGAAGTCTATTGCCCTAATCCATAGCAATTGATGCCTTATTCATTTTGCTGTGCTATTTTCTGAAATCTAGGGGTGCAATTTATGCTGTGTGAGCAGCCCAGTATTTCGAGACCCTAATGCGAACACTAAGCTTGAATTTGCTAGGAAGACCTTCTTGCAAACACGTCAAGTCAAGCTGCTGTTTTTCCTCTCTGTATTGCTGCTTCTCAAACTACTCTGGCTAAAATCTCTAAAGAACATGATATAATTATTGCCTGTCTCTTTTCCACCATAGGCACCGCAAACCAAAGAATCCTTCTCCAATCTTTCCAGAGTGTTGGGGAACATTTTGCTAGTAGCTCCCATCTTTCTTTTTCTACTTTCTTGGCCTGAGTCCCTGACTTTCACCATTAAGTCTTCCAAGGTTCTATCTATCTGTTAACCCATTTAGTACTATAAACTTTGCTCTCCTGGGGCCGGCTCGATAGCCCAGTGGATAGGGCGCTGGCATACCACATGGGAGGCCCCAGGTTCGATTCCTGGGGACCTCTCCTAGCGGGCAGACCGCCTTGAGAATGGCAAGCCGCCATGGGCGGGCCGGAGCCGCCGTGGGCAGGGCAAGAAGCTGCCACGGACAGGGCAAGAGCCGCCACGGGCAGGGCAGGTCGCCCGTGGATGGAGCGCAGCCAGCCACCCGCGAACTGAATCAAGCGGCGGCCGTGATTGGACGCAGAGACCGCCCACAAGCGGGGAAAGCCGCGCCTGCGCAGTGACCACTCTCGGTGCGTCGCCGCAGCGGGGGGAAGGGGAGATATGTAATAAAATAAATAAATCTTTAAAAAAAAAAAAACTTTGCTCTCCTTCTGTAATGGATTACTTTGACATAATTCATTTTTCATGGGCATATAATGATATGGCCTAATATTTAACACTTTCAGCTTTTTTAAAAATTAGCAAGTGGTGACTGTTAAGTAGATCCTTTCTTTACCCTCAAGTCTCCCCCACATAACTGAGATGGGGTTTGGAGCTAAAGGACAGATGAGGATCATCTAGCTGAAAAAGCACAGGTACCCTGTTGTGGCAGTTTGAGATAGTTATGAATTTCAAAAAAATATATGGATTATGCTTATAAACTGGTCTGTTACTCTGGGCATGATTAAGTTATGATTAGGGCTTTGATTGGGCCACATCAGTAGGACTCAGAGAAAAAACTACATGGCAGAGCAAAAGAGTTTGTTGGAGTTTTGATGTTGGAGTTCTGATGCTGGGTTTTAATGCTGGAGCCCGGAGATATAAGCGCACAGAGGAGCTTGGTCGTGAGGAAGGAGAGAAGGCCCCGAGAAAACAGACAAGCCGTTCGCCTGATAGTCTACAATTGGCCTTGTGGAGAGAACGAGCAGCTGGAGAGTATCAAGCCACGGGAAGAGAGGAACCCAGGAAGCTGGACCCCTCACAGAGTTGGGTGAGGGAAGTAACTTATGCTTTATGGCCTGGTAACTGTAAGCTTCTACACCAAATACATACACTTTATAAAGGCCAACAGATTTCTGGTATTTTGTATCAGCACCCCTCTGACTGACTAATGCACCTGTTATCTCCTCAGAGAGGCCCTCCTGGTCCTCTCAAGCTAAACGATCAAACAGAGCAGTGTCTCTCACATTGCCTCATTTTGTTTACTTCAAAAATTTTTTCACAATCTGAAATTATTTTATCCATTTATTTACTCTACTTCCTCCACCTTCACTCCACCCCTATCTTTGTGCCATTATCATTATATTCCCAGCTGGTACATAATGAGCAGATAGAAATGATGAATATATGGTTGAACCAGAAGACATGTCTTTCATAGTGACTCATCTTAGAAAAAGCTACCAATCATCTGGACCAAGTGTTTGTTCTTGGCATTTACTTGTACTTCATGCAGTTTTATCTCACCCCCTATAATTTCTCCCTGACAATCATTATTGAAACACTTGGGTTTTTTTTTCCAATTTAAATAATAGATTTGGGTGCTAAATCACTAAATTTACTCTGTTATCTCTTTGAAAACCTAAGCTTCTGGAGGCTTCCTACTATTTGCTTAGGTTAGACATTTGTTGGGGAAAGGGCAGGCCAAAGATACTTAAGCAGAACATGACCTCTTATTCACAATTTTAGATTTTAGGAAAAACTCCCCAATTAACTTTCTAAAAGCTAAAAAATTTTGAATAACACACATACATCACCTTTAATATAATATAATCCCTTTAAAATGTTGCTAGGGTCAATACAGAGACTAACCTAGTTCCTAGTTCCAGCAGTTCCCTTCCACTTCACTGGCCACTTCTCAGCTCCATTTGCTGACTCTCATGTCTCTGACCTGGGTCCTCTTATTTTCTTCTTATCTATCTATTCACTCTTCCTATGAGCTCACCTAATCCCATGATAATTGTATCTCTTTTTTTTGTCTTTTCATTTTTTTATTTTTTAAAAGATACTTAGTAACATAAATGTTACAGAGAATATATAGGGGAATCCCATATGTCCCGCTCTCCTGCACTTCCCACATTTTCCCACATTAGCAGTATCTTTCATTAGTGTGGTGCATTCATTGCAATTGATATATACATTTTGGAGTATTGCCACTAAGCATGGATTATAGTATCTCTTTCATCCAGATTTTCCTTTGAGTTCTGAATTAACATATTTAACCAGGCAAATCATCTCTCCCCTTGGATATTCCTTGGGCAGCTCTAACTTAATATGTCAAATATAGAACTCTTGGTTTCTTCCCCTAAATATATTCCTTCTTCCACCTTTCCAAACCTATTAAATGGTACTGTTTGTCCAAGCCGTTAACATTAAAGTGATCATCATTTCCTCACCTTTCCTCAGCACTAGCCCATCTCCCACACACCCAAAGGGAATGTGACTTTGGCAAAATTAAAAGTGACCACAGCTATAACATGCATGCACAAACAACTGTTCTAGGCCCTGCTCTCAATTCTTTTGGGTATTTGTACGTCAATGTTTATAGCAGCATTATTCATAATAGCCAAAATGTAGAAGCAATCCAAATTTCCATCAACAGATGAATGGATAAGCAAAATGTGGTTTTGGTAGGATGAATCTTTAAGGACTCTAGAAAATCCTGATCTTAAAGCTAATGCACTCCTGTGGCTTTGAGTCTATTGTGGGTGGGACCTTTTGATTAGGTTACTCCAGTTAAGGGCCTTTTAATTTGATTAAGCATGACCCAGGGAGGATCTCAACCCTCTTACTGGAGTCCTATATAAATGGGATGAATACAGAGACACAGAAAGAAAGACACAAGAGCTCAGAGAGAAACCCACAGAAGCTGAAAGAGAAAGCCACAGATGGAGCATCCAGAAGCTGAAAGAAACGGAGCCTGGAGGAGAAGGCAGAGGTGGGCAGATGCTGCCATGTGCCTTCCCATGTGACAGAGGAGTCCAGGATCTCCTGCAGCCGGTCTCTGGGGAGAGTGTTGCCTAATGATGCCTTGATTTGGACCTTTTTCTCAGCCTTTTGCAAGCCAATAAAACCCCATTGTAAAAGCCAAACCAATTCTGGTATATTGCTTCTGCAGCTTTGAGCAAACTAAAATAGTGGTATATCTACACAATGGGATATTACTTAGCTATAAAAAGAAATGAACATGGATTAACCTTGAAGATATTGAATGAAATAAGCCAGACACACCAAGAAAATTTTGTATGAATTTGCTGATATGAAATACCTAGAACCAGCAAATTTCATAGACACCATTAGTAGAATAAAGGTTATCAGGGGCCAGTATGGGGGGGGGGAGGTGGGGAGGTGGGGAAGGGAGCTATTGCTTAATGGGTACAGAGTTTCAGTTTGAGGTGATGAAAAAGTTTTGATAAAAGATGTTGGTGATGGTAGCAAAATATTGTGAATGTAATTAATTCCATGGAATTGTACAACTGAAACTGGCTAAAATTGGAAATTTTGAGTTGTACATATAATACATTTTTTTAAAATGATGACAGCTATAGCAATTTATTTATGAACAATCTATTTTGAAGGAAATAATATTCTAAATAGTGGTGGCCCAGATTTGTAGAACAGGTGGCCTTTTAGGAGAAGAATGGGATTATCACTGACCAAGCAGCCAACCCCCCCAGCTCCATGTCTGGTCTAGTTTCCCCTTTGCTCAAGTGCTGGAAAAAACCCAACTGTTTCTTCCCATATTCTGACAAAAGTCTCTGATCATACTCCATAAACATGCCAGTGGAAAGGGATATATTTCAGAGGTTCTTGGTTCCTATTTGCGTGGCTACGCCTCCATCCTTTTTCATATAGAGTTATGAAATCTATTGTCTATAGTGACATAAAGCTAAACAAACCACAACAAAAACCTGAACTTAGACTTAGAATATTTCTTGTCTTTTATCTCTAAGGATTCCCTTGCTTCCCTTAATGTCTATTGTACCACGGATGGAGAATCTAAACTCCAAAACTTTGCAGAGGAAAGTGCTTCAAGTTCTTGGAAGAATTACTCTACTAAAAGCTGAAAATAGTCAATAAAACCACCTAAAATATTTTCAAATTAATAAAATCTGTGCAAAACAGAATTTTCAATTCATTATCTTCCATTCACATACTGTATTAGTCAGCCAAAAGGCGTGCTGATACAAAGTACCAGATATCTGTTGGCTTTTATAAAGGGTATTTATTTGGGGGAAAGCTTACAGTTACAAGGCCCTAAAGAGTCCAACTCAAGGTTCCCATAAGAGGTACTTCCTCACCCAAAGTCTGTTGCCACGTGTTGAAGCAAGATGGTGGGCAATGTCTGCAAGGGTTCAGCCTTCCTCTTTCCTCTTAAGGCTCCACAGGCCCAGCTTCTTCTAATCTCAGCTGTAGGCTGGCATAGGGTTCAGCTGCTCTGTTCTCTTCAGCTCCAAACTCTCAGGCAAAATGGTTCATCTCCCCCCTGGGGTCACAGGATAAAAGTTCTTTTCCATGTCTATGGAACTCTCTCTCTATTATCACATATCTACTTCTGTCTCCTTGTCAGAAATGTCATTTATATAGCCCACCAAAGGGGTGGGACTCAACCCTGCATGCCCTAATGATGTGGTTGAATCAAAGTCCTAATCTTGATTTAAATCAATCAAAGGGTATCAAGCCCAGAGGAACAGACCAGTTACAAACATAATCAATATCTCGTTTTGGAATTCATAAATAATATCAAACTGCCACATATTCTTAACAAATATATATTGAGAAAATAGGTAGCAGGCACTAAGCCAGTCCCCCAAAAGAGATCAAAACCAAAACAGTGTTTCTGTCCACTAAGTTCAAAGTCCTGCCTCAAGAGCATATATGATTACAAACACTGGGATGTAGAATACAAAGTAAAACCACAAAGGGAGGGTAGTTAGCACACATGGAAGGAATGGCAGGGAAGGTGACCAGAGGAAACTTCCCAAGAAAAGGTGACATGTGAGGGTAGACGTAAAGTCAAGACAAAGTGATTAAAAAGGCATTCTGGGCAGAGGGAACAATACGAGCAAAGATAGAGTGAAAATGTGAGGCTTTACAGGAAATTCAAGAGCTCAGGAACCTAAAGCAAAGTGTGCTTGTAGGCGATGGTAGACCATGAGGCCCCCAAAGTATACAAGAGCCAGATTGTGAAGAATCTGGTATACAAGGCAAGGAGTTGAAATGTATCCTGAGATTCAAGGATCCCCTAAAAGATTTTAAACAAAGGATAGACATGATCAAATTTGAATTTTTGCAATAATAACACAGAGAATGAAGTATGAATTGAAAATTGTAAGGACCAGAGGCAGATAGCCAAGCTAAAAGGCCGTTTTGGTAATCCACGCAAGAAACAACAAGGGTAGTGCCTTCCATAATGCTGTGGGAGTTGTCAGATTGTGAGGAAAAATGAACAAAAAATCAACATGAACTGGTGACCAAAAAGAAATGGAGGTTGAGAAAGGAGTGACTAGCATAGAGGCCTCTGGGTGGGATGGTCATAAACCTACTGAAGCCATGAAGAGGAGCTCAGGTAGGACAAGTTCAGCAGGAGTGGCATGCATGACCAGGTCAGCAATAGGCAGAAGAAATACCAAATAAAGGTGCCTTTTTGAAATAAGTTATTTTAGTCAAAGTAGCAGATAATTCAAAGAAAGAATGAGGAAGTAAATCTGCCTTGTTAAGTGAGATGAGGGTGGAGGAAAAGAGACACAGTAAAAAGAGAGAAGGGAGAAATTACTAACATGAAGAAATTAAACTTTCCATAAGCAAAGTGCATAGGTTCACTGAGATTTTGAAAATAATGATCCTCATTCCCCAATATCACTTATACTAGATCTTCATCAGGCCTTCCTCAATGACAGTGTTTTGCACAACTTTGAAAGTGAAAGGTCTCATTTCCCTTCACCATCAGTTGCCAATTCTGTCTAAATTTATTGCAGACTAATTGGATTCTGGCTTACAGGCAAGAAGAGCCATCAGGCAGAGAGGCTGTGATGTGGGTCAAAGTCACCTGTCAGCCTAGAGGTCGCCCTGTTCCGTTGCTCGCTGATTCCATCACCAACAGGACCTCCATTGCTTTACATATGAATATTGTATCTAAATATTCCTGCAAGGAGGAAGTTCCAGAAAGCTTAATAAACGTTTTCATACTGGATGCTTATATATTAATTTTTTCCTGGTATTCCCATTGCATAAGCAAAAATATAGAAATATAGTTAGAGAGAAAAGGAAAATAAATGAAGATTTGTCCTTATTCCTACCATTTTATTCTTCTTCCTTTGTCCCGTCAGCATAGTATACATCAAACTAAAGCCATGGGTTGTAACTGTTGCCTTGCTTTCAGTTTTTTTTATTTTAGAAGTTGTGAGTTTACAAAATAATCATGCACACCATACAGGCTTCCCATGCATTGCCCCACCACCACCACCTTACATTGCTGTGACAAATTTGTTACCATTTATGAAAGAACATCATCCTAATATTACTGCTATCTAGAGTCCATAACTTACATTTGGTGACTTTTTCCCACAAACCATCCTATTATTAACACTATGTATTAGTACTGTATATTTCTTATAGTTCATGAGAGAATGTTCTCATATTTGTACTGTTAACTACAGTCCATCATTCACCACGGGGTTCTCTATTTATATGGTCCCCTGCCTTGTACAATCCATCCAAAGTATACACTCAGTGCCTCCCAGTTTCATCACAGAGTTGTGCTGTCATCAGCTCAGTCCATTTCAGAATGTTTTCATTACTTTAAAATGAAAAATTCCATACCCCCTCATACAACCCCAATTATTTACCCTTAGCATTGCTATAGTGTCTTCTTTGCCATTGTTGCATAATATTACAATTTACTGTTAACTATAGTCTATACATTACATTAGTTGCATTTTTCCACATATCTCTGTATTCTTAATACTTTAAAATTGAGGAACATTCTTTTGTTTGTACTCTTAACCGCAATCATCATCTACCACCGAAATCACTGATATATAGTCCCTAGATTACCATCTAGCTTTCTTTCAACTGACATTAACCTCCCTATACTACCCCATTATACTCACTATAATGTGTTGTCAACAACTCTATCCATTTCCCCACATTTACAATCTACCTTATTAAACAGTCTACATACATTCAGCATCAGCTCCCCCTTCTCAACCCACATTTATCACCTAGGAAACTATACTCTAGAGCAGGGAATCTTAACAAGGGGTCTGTGAGCTTGAATTGAAATTTTAAAAAAACATTATTCTTGTGAGGATGTGTTGGTGTGGGTGTGATATATTTATTAATAATACACTGTATAGTGTGACTTAGTAAGGGATCCATGGTTTTCACCTGACTGGCAAAGGGGTCCACGGAACAAAAAAAGTTAAGAACACCTGCTCTAGAGTTTAACTCCATGAGCTTACTCATCATATTTAGTTCATATTAGTGAGACCATACAATATTTGTCCTTTTGTCTGGCTTATTTTGCCCAACATAAGGTCCTCAGGGTTCATCCATGTTGTCATATGCATTCCAACTTCATTTCTTCTTACAGCTGAGCAGTGTTCCATTGTATGTATAGGCCACATTTTGTTTATCCACTCATCACTTGATGGACACTTGTGTTGGGTCCATCTTTTAGCAATTGTGAATCGTGCTGCTAAAAACATCAGTGTGCAAATGTCTGTTCATGTCCTGGGTTTCACTTCTGAATATATTCCTAGTAGCAGATTGCAGGATCATATGGCAATTCTATATTTAACTTCCTGAGGAACTGCCAAACTGACCTCCACAGAGGATGTACTATTTTACATACTCATTAACAGTGATGAGTATTCCTATTTCTCCACATCCTCTCCAGTGCTTGTTTTTTTCTGATTTTTTTTTTAATGAATGGCCATTCTATAAGGTGTGAAATGGTATTTCACTGTAGTTTTGATCTGCATTCTCTAACAGCTAGTGATGTTGAGCATCTTTTCCTGTGCTTTTTGATCATCTGTATTTCTTCTTTGGCAAAATACGTGTTCAAGTATTTTGCTCATTTTTAAACTAAGCTTGTCTTTTTATCATTGAGTTGTATAATCTCTATAGAACATGGAGATCAAACCTTATTGGATATGTGGTTTTAAAAAATTTTCTCCCATTGTGTAGGCTGCCTTTTTGCCTTCTTAACAAAGTCATTTGAAGCACAAAAGTGTTTAATTTTGAGGAGGTCCCATTTATCTATTTTTTTCTTTCATTGCTTGTGATTTGGGCATAAGGTTTAAAAAGCCACCACTTACCACAAAATCTTGAAGAAGTTTACCTACATAGTCTTCTAGAAGTTTTATGGTTTTTTATATTAAGGTCCTTGATCCATTTTGAGTTAATTTTTATATTAGATGTGAGATAGGGGTCCTCTTTCTTTCTTTTAGCTATGAATATCCAATTCTCCCAGAACCATTTGTTGAGCAGATTGTTTGGACCCTGCTGGATGGGGTCGACAGCCTTGTCAAAAATCACTTGACTGTAGATATGAAGGTCTATTTCTGAGTGCTCAATTCAGTTCCATTGGTCTATCTGTCTGTCTTTATGCCAGTACCATGCTGTTTGTTCCACCGTAGCTAAGTAATGTGCTTTAAAGTCAGGAAGTGAGAGTCTTCCAACTTGGTTCTTCTTTTTTAAGACATTTTTGGCTATTTGGGGCCCCTTACCCTTCCAAATAAATTTGATAATTGGCTTTTCCTTTTCTGCAAAAATTGGTCTAGGAAATTTATTGTGACTGTGTAGAGATAGTAACCACTGTGTGGAGGGAGCATTTCACTGGTATTTACTGCAATTTATCAGCCTCTACCCTCTCTTCCCAGGATGCTGCACAGCATTCTACTGGACTTTGGAGTTTTAAAGTAGTTAATTCAGACCGTTCCTGCCTGCTTACTAATTGTTCTGGTGGTGGGACTGATTCCCAGAGCTTCCTACTCCACTGTTCTCCCACAATTCCCCCTGATACTGTTTTTTGTGTTCATTTTGTTTGGCTTACTTTCTTTTGATTTATTTATTCATTCACTCATTTATTGCTGAATTTTACTTTGTCATAGTAGGAAAAAAATGTATTTTGGATGGAGAAAGACAGAGCAAGCTCAGTTAAAGCACCTCAATTTGGCATTTATAAATCAGGTTCTATGTTTTAAAATACCAGCATGGCTTTCTTCTGAAAAGATTGATGGCTCTTTAACCAACTAACTCTAAAACTTATTGGACAAAAAAGACTCACTCAGTCACAGGCTTACATGATGGAAACTGGCAACAACGCAAGCATACAAATAAACCATAATATCATTTTTATTTGTTTTGGAACATTTTTATTTATAGCATATTTGCTTTCTTACATTTTAGGCCATCTTATATGAAACTACCTCCTATTTTAAGAACACCCACATCTACAGAAGTGGGTAAAGTGTTATCTAAAAGATTTGATGCCCAGGGAAACTAGCCAAAGAGTTACATTTTGCCATAGAAAGTTCAGATAAATTTCATAGTCATGAATGAATACCTACCATGTACCTAGAACTAACTCTTTATTGGTGGTGAATCTCAATGTGACCAGCTGAGAATCTTTCCTTACAAAGGTTATGATATGCATCTCTAGTTCCCTCTCCCAGCTTCATCTCAGAAAGGCAGGAACAGAAAACTTTCTTCTCCCTTCAACTAAGCTCCTAATCTGTGTTTGAATCTGTTTTAGTCTCCTTGGCTGCTCAAGCAAATACCATGCAATTGGTTGGCATAAACAATGGGAACTAATTGGCTAGTGGTTTTGAGGCTAGGAAAAGCCAAATCAAGGCATCATCACGAGGTGATACTTTCTCCCCAAAGACCGTAGCATTCTGGGGCTGGCTGCTGGTGAACCTTGGTCCTTAGCTTTTCTGTCACTTGGCAATGTACTTGATGACATCCCCTGGCTTCTCCCTTCTCTCCAGGTCCTGCTGATCTTCTG
>PVKH010042727.1:0-10797 GCA_004027955.1 Chaetophractus vellerosus | reverse complement strand
GGTAAAAACTTGAATAGGGTGGGGGTGGAAATGAAGAGAGTGGACAGATTAGAGAGATGTTTAAGACGCAGAATAATATTATTATAGTATATGAACACTAATTAGTACAACTGGAAAATTATTCCTATGATCAGTATTCTGTAGTTTTCTTCACACAAAGTAAAAACTTGCTTTTAATTGAGGAGGGCTGGAGAAGAGATATATTTTTGGATACTTCATTTTTCTTTAACCCTTTCCTATTCATACTCTTTAATTAAAGTAGTATATCTGGATCAATAATAATTTAGCATGACTACTGTTGAACAAGATTTTGAGTTTTTCTGCCTTATAAAATTATGAGCTGGCAAATTGTTATCTGCTGTAATTCACTCCAATAAGATGTGAAGAATTCCCAAATAGGAATTTGATTATCTAGAAAGAACTATGGCCTAAATGGAAATTAAGTAACTAAACCATAATTTATTTCATTCTTAGAGATTATGTCCAATAGTTAGAGCTGTAATATAAAAATTAGAATTATGTTATATTTTCTATTATATTTGAATTATTATTTACATTTATAAATGTTTGTTGCTATTCTAGTTTTTATAATTGATTATATTAAATCTAACCTGGCCTTGCACTATTCTTTAAAATTCGTAATTTCTTTCAATCTATTTTTCTATTTATTTTACTTTTTAACAGCTAAAAAAAAAAAGAAGCTGTGGAGTGGGTGTAGCTCAGTGGCTGAGCACCTGCTTTGCATGTACGAGGTACTGGGTTCAATCCCTAGTACCTCCTAAAATATATATCCAGGAAGTATAGTAAACAGAATTTGGTGGTGAGTTGGGTATAGGGAATGTAATAGAAAATGTGAAGAAAGATTTCCTGGTTTTTGCCTTGCATGATAGCAAACAGGGAACTCAAGAGTCAGGGTTTGGGGAGAGAGAGAAGATCATAAGTTTGAGTCATGTAGCATTTGAAGTGCCTTTTGAAATGTTCCAAAGGAAATATCAAGTAGACAAGCAGATAAATGAGGCCAGAGCTCAGAGGAGAGATAAATGTGGGAGTCTTCAGCATATAGTAAGTGGTCACTGAAACTGCCATTATGGACGAGATTGCCTAGAGAATGAGGACACTGAGAGAAGGGGATAGAAGAAGAGAGTATGATGAAATGGTCATGGTGGCTTGACTAAAATCTGGTTGTTCCTCTGGGGTAGAGATGACCCTTCCCTCCTTTCAAGGCCAATCATTGAAAACGTTATCAATGGGGCCTTTCCTTTTCCATAAAGGATCTAAGCATAAATGGAGAAGGTGCTGGGAGGAAAACTTTTTCTAGCTATGATGTTACCTTCTGCAGTGGTCCAGGGAAGGGAAACAAATGTTGATTGGTAGCAATAAATATAGATTATAGGAAAGGAGGCAAGTAAATTGGTTCCTGAGGGTCTGCTGTGGGGGACAGCTGCTTCTGCTACCCAGTGGGAGTTCTAGCATTCTGGAGACACGGTGATGCATTATGAGAGGTTTTATAGTACTGTCACTGCACAGATATTCTTTGGGCTTTTTCTTAATTAAATAGGTTTTCGTGGCCTGTCCCACACAAAAGCCCACCAGATAGAACATTGATTTTGTAAGATGTAAACTGAGTTCTTAAAACCAACTTTTAGAAACAGCCTGTTCATAAATTGGGGCTTTCTGTGGTCTCTTTGTTGGGAGATTCATGAAGGATCCATGGATCTGTAAGGTTGTAGAATCACAAAGCCATGAAGGGAGTGGTCAGCAGGTTAAGATGCTTTGAAGAACTGAGAATGAGAAAGTTGGAGTCTGGTAGGGTAGGGATCAGAGATAAGATTCGCAGTATCTTTTCAATAGCACTAGGCTACAGAAGCGCAGAGTGGTTGAGGAAGTGGAAGCAGTGGTCTAGATGCTTCTCACTCCAAATATGGTCCCAGGACCAGCATCAAAACATCAGAAATTCAGAATCGCAGGTTCTGCCCCAGACGTAAGAGAATCTGCATTTAAACATGATCCCTAGGTGATGCTTAGGCAAATGAAAGTGAGAAGCACTGGTCCAGCTAGACTACTCTTTCGAGATGTTTGGCTGTGGTGGAATGAAAATCAGGGAGAAGGAAGAGACTGGAAATTTAAGAGAAGATCCTCGAGGGAAAGAGGTCTGGTGGAGAGGAAATGGGGTCAAAGAACTGGTTAATCTGGGAAAAGTGGTGGGATGCTTCCTTGGTTGAGAAAGATTGGAAAGAGGAAGGGAAGAGGAAGTGTGAATCCAAAAGCAGAAAACTGAAAAAACTTTGTGGGAAGATGACCCACTTCTACCCATTAAAATTAGTGTCAAGGTCAACTACTGAGAAGGAGAAGAAAGAGAGATTTTAGGCCCAACAATACTCCATAGTTTAGAAACTCTGGTCATTAATTCATGGGACTCTAGTTTAAATGACAGTTACTTTTGGTTAGCATTTCTTTACATTTTTTTTTCCTGTAATTCCTTTAAACAAATATACATCAATATTAAATACTTCAATGACCATTTACAGGTAAAACTTTTGCATCTCCACAGCGAGTTTGATGAGTGTAATTTGAACCATGAACTTCACTGGGGCTAACGTTACATAGCTTGCTGACAGTATTAAGTTAAATAAATACTGTAGTTGCAAAACATATACAAACTTGAAAGAACAAATTTATTTTTAAATATAGTTTTTAATGTCTACAAAGTTTGCTAAATCAATAAAATGATCTGAAAAGTTCACTTAGTCAAATACATTAGTGATTTACTTCATTGGTTTTCTGATGGCCATTTATCATGAGGTATAGTATCCTCAGAATGAATGGTGGAAATAAAAAACTTGACGTGCTTGCCTCTTACATAAACTAAATACTTGATTTAAGACACAAATGAGCAAATCACAATGGCCTGTCATGTTTTCCCAGTTTCTAATGTATTCAACCTCTGCTCAATATTGATCCTGACAAGCAAAGTGGCCCAAAGATAAATTTATTCACTCCACAGTTTAGTCAGGAACAAGCCAAAAATATATAGATTTTCCCAGGAAGATGATGACAGGCAGTCAGGGGGATGACAAATGGCTGTCTGTAGATTTAGTTAGGACAGTTGGGCCAGACGTTTCCGATAAAGATTGGAGCGTGCTGGTCAAATACAGGTTCATCAGTGGTCATCATTAATTGTGGAGAAAGCATGGTCACGGCTGCAGACGCCTATAAAGGCACTTAGGCACCAACCCTGCATGGGAAATGGAATGTGCTCCTTAGTTTTTTGCAACACTCCTCTAAGTGATAGCATGACATGATCATTTATCAAACAGAGACTGTCCAGAAAAGTGTCTGGTCCCTTTAGTGTAACTTATTGAAGGGGCAGGAAAGTGAAAGCACTTTATTAAAGACAGGAAGGCAATGAACAACCAGAGCGTATCCAAAGGGTAATCATATTTCAGCACAGGATTAGTTTAGTCTTAAATAAACATACACTGGAGGGAATGCGTTGAGGGTCATTTATCAAGTGAGGAACAATTAACAAAACTCTACAGGACTCTTTTTATCTATATAAAGTTCTCTATTGTTATTTTAAATTTTGGAAGACTGGCATTGTATTCAACACTGTAAAAGTTCAACTCACAATCCTTTCCTTCAAGGTTTTTAGATTAAGAAAAATACTCACATAAAATAATTAAGGCTATATTAAATGTACAAATGCTGTGCAGAGGCCATAATCCCAGGACTGAGGGCTGACGTTTATAATTTTTGAAGAGAGTTTTTCTTGTAAGAAGTCAACTATTTGCTTGTCAGTGAGTTGGAACCTTCTCACTTACAATTTTTGCTCTCCATTAGCAAAATTAAGAGAAGGGTAAGTAGTTGAAGGGACTTTCACACCACTTTTACATCTGATACATCTAATCCTACCTTCCGTACTTTGTGAATGAGGACACTGAGAAAATTTAAGTAACTTGCCTAAGGTCACACAGTAAGTGGCAATGCCAGGAAGTTTGGTATTACCTGTGTTTGTTGTTGTTGTTGTTGAATAATGAAGTAGGCAGAACTTCCATTTTGCAAAGGAAGACAGTCTCAGATGGGTGCTAGACACCCACTTAATCATATAGACGCACATCCATAGATTGCAAATTCTTACCTCTATGTTATGAAGCTTTGTGGGAATGTTTAATGTGTAGAGGGAACCATTGTCAAAGCTTCATAGTAAAATATGATTTTCTAAATTCTAAAGTCTTTTCAAAAAATGTAAAAATTAAGTATGTAAGCAGTAAACATGGGCAGAGCAAGGACCAAGATGGACGTCACAAATAGGTTAAGGCTAAAAAGGTATCAAGCTTTGAAAGTGAGGAAATTGTTAGAAATAAAAATACCAGGCAACACATAACAATTTGCTTTCAACTTTATAAATTAAGAACATGGTATGAATTAATCTATAATATGTATTTCTAACTTAGCCTTATACCCCATGATAATTTTGATCTAAAATTTGGCTTGAGGGAAAAAAATGGAAGAATCATTGGTATTTGTCTGTGGTTATCCTCTGGAATCTTCATTAACTTTTTAATTCTCACCCCATACTCTGAAGAATAGTAACCCCCATAGATGTGTCCAAGATCACACATATGTTAGTGCTTCTGGAAATCCTAAAGCTCTTATTGGCAGTCATTATTATTATTGTCATCAGCAAAACGTTTGTTTTAAAAGAATGCTTTGCCTTACTGAGGGAAGTTTCCTTTTTTATTTTTATTTTTACTTTTTGCCATTCAATTAAAAAGAAATCACCTGAAGGCTACAGAGTAGAAAAAACATTTTTGCATTACTTTTATGAGCATTTCATTACAGATTAAGTTTAGCTGATTTTTAAAATACAAAAAAAAACCTTTTTGGCAAATATGAAAAATTCTTGAAGTATATTTCACTTCCATGTGATTATAGTTAAAATTAAAATAAGGGAAGAAAAGTAAAAAGAGGGAAGGGAGAAAGCAAGGAAAGGAATGACAGAAAGACAAGGAATTCAAAACAGTGTCATTGGATGGGAAAGTGGAGAAAATTGTATCATTGGATGGGCAACAGAAATACAAATAGGGAGAAAGAGGAGGTGAAGGGGGCAAACAGAGAACTGGCTCTTAAGTGCCATGAATCTGTTTTCCTCACATTTGAGTTACAGACTTTGGAATAACTTAATTATTCCCTGAAATATCAATTAGCTGATTTTTTCTGATAAGCTGAAAATCATGCAAATGTTTATGATATAATATAAAGCAAAATAGTAAGCACAGTATAAACACATTGTTCAAAACAGAAGGCCGGAAGGATAACAACATATTAATAGTGTTCTGTCGGTAATAAGCATGCATGCGATTTTCTTCCCCTTTCTTCTATTTTCTCTTTTGATATATCTTTTCCAAATTCTTAAAGTTAATATGCATTCTTCATAAAATAAAAAGCAACAATATATTATGCTTACTACCCCTTTAATTGCCTTCATCTGTAAACTTCCAGAAGCTCCACTAAGAAAAACGCAGCTACTGCAGCACTGGGTCACCAGAGGGATAAAAGTGTTTTCTGAGGTGCAGGTTGGTCCATTTAAGGAAGCATGACAGAAAACAAGCCTGTGGCTCCCAGCTCAGGACCTTGTCTTTTGCCTCATCTTTGCTACCCCCCCCCCATTAGCAGTACAAACCATTTTATTTATTTATTTTTAATTATTATGGTGCATTTCCTAAGTACTTGGCACTGAGCTTAGAATTTCATGAAAAGCAGTAATTCATTTAAAGTTATTTAATTGAAATGTAATTCAGTTAACTGACATGCTAGAAATACTTATAATTTATGCAATACTTGTGTCTTACTTTTCTGTGATTGTAGGATTTGGAGTTTATACTGAAAAAGCTGATGAAGTTGTGGAAAATGGATCTAAATGGAAATCCTGTTTGTCTCAAACCAAAGTACAGGGACAAACTAATACTGGTGTCCAAGTCACTGGGTACATGTTTATATTATATTAATATAATTTTCTTAGGGAAAAAGACCTGGTTAAATTTTTAGTTAATTTATCAGCTAGCCTTTGGAAATATAAACATGACATCTGGATCTATGAAAATGGTCAATGTTAAATTAAATATTTTGAATAAGAGCATAATTTAAAAGAGAGAAATAAAACATGAAAAATGCCTGCTATTCAGAAATAATCAAAGCACTAGCCACTCTTTCTCAAAATAGAAAATGTGCTGTTACCATCAAAAATTGCCAAAAATAAATGCATAGACCTTGCTGACATTTTACCAAACTTTCACTGGTACAAATCTCTGAAGATCCAGAGAGACTCCCTAGCTCTTGGTTCTGTTGATAAAATTGATCATGGTTTTCATTGCTTGACACTTGCCAGATTGTGCCCTAAGACAATACAGGAGTCCCTCTCATTTGAAAAAGGAGCCGGGTGGGGGGTCCTTTTATGAAATCCTTACAAATAATAACATTGCTGAATGTGCACTATAACAAGGGAAATGGGCAAAAGCAATTGCTCAACAGAGGTCTAGTTACACAGCATGAGAAAGCGGGGCAGTGCGTTCTCCCCTAGGAGACTCATGAGAAGCTTTCCTGAATTGCAATTTCTTTGCCATGTTATACTTGGGTATAAAAACTAATGTATTAGGGGAATGGATATGGCTCAAGCAGTTGAGAGCCTGCCTTCCACATAAGAGGTCCCAGGTTGGTTCCCGGTGCCTCCTGAAAAAAAACAAAAACAAACAACAAGCAAAACAAACCAAAAAACCAACTCAGGGAAGCCGAAGTGGCTCAGTGGTTGAGCACTGACTTTCCACATACGAGGTCCCAGGTTCAATCCCCAGCCCCCAGTACCTCAAAACAACAACAACAACAACAACAACAACAACAGTATTGCAAAACCACTTAAAAACTGTGGCAAATCTTGATTATTAAACGCTAATGCAGTAGTTCTCTGTGGGGGAAGGGTATATCAGAAAAATACAAGACATTTTTTCAAAATACATAGGAAAAAAAAATACATAGGCAAAGGCCTCCACCGGTCAAGGGTAAGGAACAGAGAATAAACAGGGAGACCAGTATGTATATTTTTAAAACGCTTTACAGATGATTCTGCTATGCTCCCCACCCTCCTCTCTGCCCATTACACACAATTGTGTTAATCCCCTATCCTAATAAGTAGAGTCAAGATAATACAATTAATGTTTGATGATTAAGAACCTTCCAGTGTTCATGGGACCATTTCTGGAAACATTTTTCATGTTTGTACTGGAGGTAAGCCTGTAAAAGATGTGGGAGAGAAGTATTCTGATTTACAAATAAAAATGATTTATGCAAAGTTTGTTCTGAATAAGTCCTTTTTTCTATATTTTATGTTTACAAAATTAATACATTTTGATGTAGAAATTATAGAAAAGGAGAAAATAAATATCACTCATAATCCCACCATAAATCTGCTGTTAACACTTTAGTTTATGTCCTAGTCTTTTTTTCTATGCATGTAGATGCATATAACAAATTCTCTTTGATTTTAGTTTATCTTATTCTCATTTTCTTCTTTTTTCCTAAATGTAAAACAAACAAACAAAAAAGCAGTTAATTGAGGGCCTGGTTTGATGTGTCTGAGAAGAAGGACTATGGGAACACTTGGGAGCTTCTTTATGTTTTATAATTAGCCCAGCCCTCACCAAATAGGATGACAATCTGCATATTTGGTTTTCTTAGCATGACTGATAGCAAATGTTGTGTTGAGAACAACTCAATGAAACGATATGAATCTCATAGGTCTCTGATCTTGTGTCTACTACCTGGATTCTCCTCCTAAACCACTGCCACATCATGTCAGGTTCAATACCTTAAATAAAATCAATTGCTAAAAACGAGATGGAGTTAGGTTAACTGAGGGACAGTCTCTGAGTCATTCCTCAGCTTTGCCTTGGACATTTATGTGAGGAAGAAGAGACTATAGTAAAGATTTGTATTTTTAATTCCTTATCTTTATGGTAGAAGTCTTAAAAATATGTACCATTATTCATATCCCATCCAAAATATGCTAACACATTATATAATTTTTTTAGATTTATTTTATTTCTTTCTTTCCCCTCAACCCTGTACTCATTGTTTGCACTCCCTGTCTGCTCTCTGTTCGCCTTCTTTTTAGAAGGCACAGGAACTGAACCTAGGACCTCCCATGTGGGAGGGAGGCACCCAATCATTAAAAACATCTGGAAAACATTAATAAATGCAAGTGGTTGGGGAAATTAAGCATAAAAGAATTACCTTTAATGTAAAGTTAGAAGTGCTAAGATGTTTGGAGAAAGTAAAACTTCTAGCCAATTTCTTAAATTGTAACTTGGCAAGAGCTCTTATTCAGTTTTAAAAAGTACATAACACAAGATATGGAGACAATTATACTTTTAAAGAGTTTGGTTCTAGTTTATATTTTCAGTTTCATCACATTATTTTTCACTTTGAGTATAACAATATTATGGGTCATATTTAAGTGGTGGTGTTAATACTTTCAGTACTGAAATTATTATTTTATCAGAATATTGTCATTTTCCCTGTAAGAATATGGTACAACAAATTTTACTACATCCTTTCTTCATTGTGGGATCCAGTGGAATGATGAGAGAAAATATATCGTTTAACTTGAAAAACATCCTTACAGCAAACTCTGCTAGAGAAGATAGTTTATTTATAATTAAATGAAGGCCATCTGTCTTCATGTGATTAAAAGTTAATAAAAAAATGTCCTATAATTAGGGGATAGATTAATATTTTAGAGTATATTCATATACAATGGAACACTGCCAGGCATTTAAAATTGTGACCAAAGAAAAGACATGGTGAAATACTCACAATACAATATTAAAAAGCAGGATGTAAAACTGTATAGAGAACTGCAATTTTATATAATACACATATATATACACAAACACTCACATACATGGAATACAAAAAAATGATAAGAAATATACCAAAGTGTTGAGGTTTTCAGTGATTATTTTTGGTTGGCAGAAAACAGGCCATTTTAATTTTTCCTTTTTCCTTCTTATATTTTCAAATATCTTACAACTTAAAAATTATTCATATAATTTTAAAAGCTCTATTTTTAAAACTTTCTTTAGAGGAACCAAATGTTAATATAGCTGAGATCTTGCTTCACAGAACCAAGGCCAGCTGTCTGGGTTGTTCTTATTACATTCTATGTCCTAGGATATAATAAGCATTAATAATATTGCATGCACTTTAAAAGTACCGTGTTACATATACAAAATTTCTTATGCACTTTAATGTAAAATATATTTTGTTTTTTGTCAGCTAAGTAATCACAATATTATTTAAATCAATAGATAATAAGACTTCATTTTTGTTAAGTATGACCCTTTTATTTTTAAAAGTAACAATATAATTTACATTTGGCCCTGTAAGGGGGGACCATACCCCAAATTGTTTATTGAGATTATCTTTGGCAGCAGTGGGAAGGAGAGGTATAGATAGTAATTACAGAGCCTTTTTTATGTTCCTTCCATCATGTTTCAATTGCTATAATAAGCTAGTATTCGTTTTGAAATCAGGAAAAAAAAAGTCTGAAAATAAATTAAAGCTCAACAAAAATACAGAAGCTGTGTAAATAAGGTATTTAGAAATGTGTTTCATCCTAGCTGTAACTTAAGTTCATGTACCCTAAACTAGAAATGTATATTTTAAATATATATATAATTTTCACATATGTCCTTTTCTCTAGACTTTCTTGATGGAAAAGAAATTAAACCAATGGAAAGACAATTCCTAATGAACTGGAAAGCATCCAAAGATGCCAAAAAAATCAGCAGGAAAAAGGGCATGAAAAATGAGGAGACAAGCAACTCACACATAAGTAAGCACACTGTCACTTATTAGTTGATAACTTCTACTAGCAAAGGGAAGGGAATATTCTACCCAACCAATTGTCAAGAAATAAAGTTTTTTTTCATTTTTAAAAATTTATACAATCGTACGTGTAGATAAATATAATTCCTAAATACAGGAAAATTCACCTATAAAGTTTACATATGAAAATGGTAATCACTATCCACAAAAGTCTTTGTTTCCTTAACATTAGGTATAGCTATGTCAGCCATGTATCTTAAACCTAAAGGCATAAGAGTGGGGAGAAAATATGAAATCTTATGGCTGGCAAATGTGCATGGTATTAGTTATGTTAATTGTGAAGCTTAAGTCACTATTATACTTTTAAGCAACAGTATGAAAATCACATTTTTCAACAGAATACAAAATTAAAATGTATCACAACCACATCCGAGTATTCTGGGGCCTGTTCCCGTTCCTATGCACACCTCCCAACACCAGAATATTTTAATTAAGCCTAATGTGTTACAAGGGACACACCAACCTCCCTTGTCTAAAAAATGCAACTAAATCTAACTAAGTGTAATGTGTAGTAATTATCTTTATCATATTGGGAAGCATCCAAGAATTGACTTTTCACAGATTCTGTCATTTACAACATTGGAATGAGACCTTTACTCCCTTCTAGGAAAGTGTTTGAATGAAGAATATTCTCTTTGTTCTACCAAAGCTAACAACAGCAGGGGATGGGGGGATGGCAAAGGGGTTAGCCCAGGACAATAGGTAAAGGGAAACCAGAACAGGGTAGTGAGGTTTTATGCATGAACAGCATATCCCAGGAGCTCTGCCACTCAGGCCAAGGAGGAGGAGGTGAGGAGAAACAGAGGTGGAAAAGTCTAATGGAGGTTAGATGATTTTGCCATATCATGTCCACTG
>PVKH010042726.1:0-10792 GCA_004027955.1 Chaetophractus vellerosus | reverse complement strand
GTTTCTTCTAGCTTCAAAATCATGAGCCAATAAATGCTTGTTGTATAAGCCAAAACAAGGTAGTGGTATTTGTAATAACTGCTCTAACAAACAGAGACACTCACACAATACAAAAATTAGCTCAAAATGGGTCAATGATGTAAATATAAGAGCTAACCCCATAAAACTCCTAGAAGAAAATATAGGGGAAATATAGGATTTAGCAACAGATTCTTAGATAAAACACCAAAATCATGAGCAAAAAATAAAAAATAGATAATTGGACAACAAAATAAAAACTGTTTTTTTAAAGATTTATTTTTTATTTATTACATATCCCCCCCTTTCTGTTTGTTCTTGCGGTGTTCATTTTTGAGTTCTTCTGTGTCTGCTTGTATCCCCCTGCTGCGGCGACCCACCAAGTCAGCTCACTGCACGGTGGCCTGCTTGCTCGTGGCGGCTTACCCTGCTCGCGGGGGCTTGCCCTGCTCGCGGCAGCTTGCCCTGCCCATGGCGGCTTGCCTTCTGAAGGCAGTCTGCCCACTCGAGGAGGCCCCAGGAACTGAACCCGGGGCCTCCTGTGTGGTAAACCGGCACCCTACCAATTGGGCTACAGCCAGCCCCAACAAAATAAAAACTTTTGTGCATCAAAGGACATTATCAAGAAAGTAAAAAAGACAGCCTAACAAAATGGGAAGAAAATAGTTGCAAATCAGCTCTGATCAGATTTAATATCCTGAATATATAAAGAAATCCTACAACTCACTAACAAAAACAACCCAATTTAAAAAATGGGCAAAGGAATTAAATAGATATTTCTCCAAGGAAGAAATACAAATAGCCAATAAGCACATGAAAAGATGCGTAATGTCATTAACATTTCCCTAATTTGCATTAGGGAAATGCAAATCAAAACCACAATGAGATACCTCTTCATACCCACTAGGATGGCTATTATTTTAAAAAATGGAAATTAACAAGTGTTGGCAAACTTTCATACATTCTTTGTATGAATGTAAAATGATACAGTCACTCTGGATAGCAGTTTGGCAGTTGTTCAAAATATTAAACAAGTAATTATCATATGAACTGGCAATTCTACTTGTAGGTATATACAAAAGAATTGAAAATAGAGACTGGAGCAGATATTTATATAACTGATGTTCATAGCAGCATTATTCATAATAACCAAAAGGTGGAAACAATCCAAGTGTCCATCAACAAATGAATAGATAAACAAAATGTAGAATATGCATACAATAGAGTATTATTTAGTTGTGAAAAGGAATGAAGTTCTGATACATACTACAACATGGGTGAACCTTGAAAACATCATGTTGAGTGAAATAAGCCAGATACAAAAGGACAAATACTGTATGATTCCACTTACATGAAATATCTAGAATAAGCTCATTCATATAGACAGAAAGTTGGTTAAAAGTTATTGGGGCTAGGGAGGAGGGGAGTGGGATTATTGCTTAAAGGGTACAGAGTTTCTGTTTGGGATGATGAAAAAGTTTGTCCAGTGTCACACAGGTGCTAATTATGTGACAGGGGCTGTGGGATTCAAACTGGGGCTATCTGGCTTGAGTCTGAGATTTATGCTTCTTCTTAAGTGTCCATGTCAGAAATATAACTGCAGCATATTAATATCTCAGTTCACATTCCCTAGAAACTAGGTCCTGAGACAAAAACTTATACACTAACACTTTCTTTAGGACTGAAATCCTAAGGAAACAGGAAGGATGGAAAAAGAAAGGGAATCAAGAAGGGAGGAAAGGCAAGTTTAAAGGAACACATTACTGAACTGCCTACAACTTCCAGGTAAGCCATTGCTTGATCTCAGAGATTGTCTTCAGAGAAGCCATTCAAAGTTACTTCTTCTCCTGAAGAGACCATGCAATAGAAGGAAGGAAGAATTTATCTGCCGACTATGGACCCAGTTGGTCATGGGGCGTTAACTCTTCTGCACTTTTGGGGTCTGGCATGCATAGGTGTCAAATGGGTTCCAGGAAGTTGGAAATGAATTAAGGTTGTAAAAGTTTGAGTTATCCTCTAAAGCTACTTTGCAATACTAGGGGTCATATTAAAAGGGTTAATTCAATCTCCCAATTAGCTCCCATAACACTTTCTTTGTTCCTTGTGTGATAGTTTAGATTCTACCATATAAGTTATTTGTCTTAGAATCCTGTTTCATAGGCAGTGACAATTTTGGAATCAATATCTGATAAATAAATTCAAAATATAAATTTTAGCACATCTAGAATGGATATTCTTATGGAACAATTTTTCTCAAAAGACTTAACTCTTCATGCAAATTAGTTTCTTGTGTGGATTTAATTTTATATGTAAATGTACACAATTTTAATGTTTCCTCTGACATTTTCTGTAAGCTTGTAGCAGTCATACAAGAAGCCACAAGTAACTTTATGATTTGTGTATAATATAAAATGCCTGTTTACTCATTCTGTTATTTTATCTTCAACTACAAGGAATCTTCTTCAGCTAATAATTGGTTTATCTAAAGCTTCATAAGAAAAATGTTTTTTTTCATTCAAAGCTACAATGTTTCTTATTAATTTCTATTTCTAAACCTGTGGATATTTGCTTGGCAGTGCTGCAATCGTTTTTAAAACTGGAGATGCTAATGCTTTCAAGAATTCTAACAACCCTGGTATGCTTTATGGCAATGTCCCTGTGTATGCTTTTGTTTTGTAATACTTTACTGACAAAGTTTTGTTCTAGCACTCAAGCAGAAGAGTTAATATTTGTGCAGGACCAGCAGGAATGGGCTCCTGGAACAGACGGGCAAGCTGGCTTTCCACTGGGGGTCTCAGCCCTGCCTCCAAGTGGAGCCTCTCCTTTCCTCTGGAGCAGCAACCGACAGTGCAGCCACTTCTGCCGCCACAAGTCCGGTGCCTCCAATACCCTACAGTGCGCTCATGTAAGCTGGGCAGCCGGGTTAACTCCTTGGGGCGCTCTGCTCCCCCTGGCGGGGCACAGCTGCTGCTGGATCAAAATTATGAGTGCACACTGCTACCCGCCGTATTGCCTCTGTTCATATGAATTATTAAACATTTCACAGGGGTGACAGCAGAGCATTAAAGCAAGAGTGTGGCCCTTCTGAGTGGGGACCTTGTGTGCCTGCACTGCCCTGGTGAACTGAAAGGTCTCTTAGCCATCACTGTGGCCCTAGCTTTATCTTAATTTTAGCAAGCCACCTGTCTGCTGTGAAAAATATGGGCTAAATCGGTGAGATTCATACATTTTTTGGGGGATCACAACCACAGTAAGAAGTACATTTTATATTGTGGCCCAGAATACATACAAACCTATATATAACTGAAACAACTTTCCTGAAACAATACTTATAATTACTAGGTGAGAGGCCCTCTGATATCTTCTGTTCAATGTTTTTAAAAACTGCTAATAGGGGGCGGGTGTGGCTCAAATGGTTGGGCGTCCGTCTTCCATACGGGGGGACCTGGGTTCGATCCCCAGGACCTCCCTAGTAAAAATAAAGAAAAATATAGAAGGCATGCGGGCCACCAGGCCCAGTGCATGGGTGTGCTGTCAGGCCCTGCCAAGCCACACAGCAAGATGATGACATAACAGGAGAATGACACAAGGGAGAGCCAAGACGAGACGTGCTGAAAAAACAGGAACCAAGGTGGCGCAGGTGGCAGGACACACATCGGAGTTTTCAAATCCCTGTGAAGACAGGAGGAGAAGGATGAGAAGAAAGGGCAGGAAACAGACACAGAAAATTGCCCAGTGAATGGATACAAAAACAGCAAAAATCGGGGAGGTGGGGTGCGGCAGTTAAAAATGGATAAAAGTAAATAAATACATAAATAAATAAATAAATCTTTAAAAAAAAAGCTGCTAACAACCTGCTCAACTGATTTCCCAACCTATTAATTAGTTGTGACCCTGTAGTTTGGAAAATGGTGGGGTCCATGGTGGTTCAGGTCGATAGCTCCATGACAATGGTCTGCAATTTTACAACATTTTAAACTTTGAAATAAAGCACATTATCTAGCAGAAAAATCTTGCAAAAAAGGAGGTTGATTAAAAGATAGCAAAATGGATGGAGGTGTTTGTAACCAACCAAAGGGCTGATACTCAGCTCTGCCTGGTTGAACATTTTCATCGATGACTGAGATGCAAAGGCCTTTTCCTGCCACTGACAATGTTAAAATTTACCTGAGGCCCGTGTTTCTGGAAAAGAGCCGTGTTTTTGAAATCCTGTCTACCCTTTGTGTTCCTGAAAACAGGCTTATGTAAAAGACCATCCTTCGCCACATGGCTTAGTTAAGACTCACAGGTGCCCTCTTGTTTACTTATGACAAGGCCAGGCACTCACCCTCCAAATTCTTATTTTTCCCTCATAAATGATTAGCTGAACTGCTTGTCCCTACTGATCAATAGGAACAAAATGCTTGTTAACCAAACTTTGGTTAAGCTTCTTTCCTTTCTCCTGATCCCTGAACTTTAAGGGTGCCTCCCAGAAAAAAAAGCTGCTTCAGCATAAAAGATGATCGGATCTACTATCTGATCACGTCAACCGTTTAACCCACTTCCCTACACTCCGTACTTTCCTCTCTATAAGAGAAAAGCCCTTTTTGCCTAACTCTTGAGACCCTTACAGACCTTAAGATCAGTGCTTTCTCCTTGTTGCAATAATGCCACCCCACCTCACCCCACCCCCCACGGCCCTTGCAAAGGTCCTTTCAAATAAACTCTCCTTACCAAGTCTGGATATACTTTTTCTTTGACACCATTTGGCACATTAATTGAGTAATTGAGCACAACTTTTGTGCTGGGCTATGCATAGCTGTGCTGTGCCTGGGGGCTGCTTGCAATCGGGTGAAGGACCTAAACAAATAAAGCAGTGCATGGGCTTTATTGCTGTGACCCAGGTTAGCAGCAGACTGTGGGGACACCCAGAAGGAAGGGATCTACTCCCCTCATTCAAACCGGCACTGTCTTTGGAACTTTGAGGACCATCCCCCAAAAGACAAATTATAAATACATTTTAAATGGGATAAAACAGATTTCACATGTTTTACTCATCTTCACGTCTTCTGCTGGGTCTTAGCCTGGCCCCCAGGGAACTTGACAAGCAACTTCAGAAGCTTTAGAAAAGACTTTTTTTTTTTTTTTGAGGTATCAAGGATTGAACCTGGGACCTTGTATGTAGGAAGCCGGCACTCAACCACCGAGCCACATCGTTTCCCCTGAGTTGGTTTTCTTGTTTGTTTTGCTTGTTTTTTTTTGTTTTTTTTTTTTCAGGAGGCACTGGGAATCAAACCTCCTACCTCGCATGGGGGAAGCAGGCGCTCAGCCGCTTGAGTCACATCTGCTCCCCCTCCATATTTTTTCAGTTGGCATTTATATTGTAATTTTTTTAATAAAACTTTTTAAAACTAAAGGAATTTTCATTTTCTTCTTATTACAAAACAATATAAATATTGAAAATAAGTGGAAAATGGAGATCAGCAAAACAAAATACAGGAAAAAGAAACAAGAAAGAAGGGAAGAAAGAAAGGAAGAAAGAAAGCAAGGAAGGGAAAAAAGGAAGAAAATCTATAATATCTGTATTATTACCAAACTTTGTTAACCCCTGTTAGAACCTTGGTGTATATTCTTCTAGATCTTGTATCTATGTTTACACACACACATACACACATATTTATTGTTGTAAAAATACAACAATAAATATATACTTTTCTATAATTGATTTCATTTTTCACTTAATATATTTTCAATCTGTTTTCATGTCAGCAAATCTCCATTTTCTATATCTTTTATGGCTGAATAATATTCTATAACTTATTAGCCAATTCTCTATGTCAGTTTTTAGATTATTTCCAAATTTTAAAAAATATAACAATGCTTTGATGAATATCCTTTGCACATATCCAATATTATTTCCTCAAATTCCTAACTTCCTAGAAGAAATACATAAGAAATACATGTTTTAATGCATTTTTGCCCCATTTTGGGGAGCTGTGAATTGTCTTCCAGAAAAAGCAGCCCCATTTAGACTTCTGCCAACAATGCATGAGTGCCTAACATTTTCTAAATGTGTAACATCAGCAGAAAAAATAAACTGAGAGATGTAATATATTAGATGAGAGAGTCAAAAATTCATAAAAATCTCAACAGAAAATCAAATGGTATACACATTAACAGAAATAAGTACAAGGTCTTGCATTTAAGTTTTAAAAAATAAGTCTTGTATATGCAGGTTGGGACAAACCTCTGTTCAGATTATCTATTGCTCCATAACAAACCACTTCAGACGTTGTGGCTTACGACAACTAGAACAATTAATTTGTTCATGGACAGTTTAGTGGGGACAGCTCATCTCTGCTCTACTCAGCACAACTCAAAGCCTAGGGACTGGAATCATCAGAAGTCCCATGCACTCACATATCTGCAGGTTGATGTTGGCTGTTAGGGCCATCAACCAGAACACCTACATGTGCTCTTTCCATGAGGAGCCAGGTGGAAGCTCCATCACCTTCATGATTTAACCTCAGAAATCACATAGCATTGCTTCCACCCAGATTCAAGGGAAGGGAATATGAACCCTCCACTTCTCGATGGAGGAATGTCAACATTGCATCATAACAAGAGCAGGTGGGATGAGATGTATGGAGCAGCCATCTTTGGAAAATACTATCCACCCCCTGTATCCTGTGAAGAAGAGCCCTGGGTGTTTTAGCTTTAAGAACGATGTGAATCAATTACATATCCTGTATGCCAAACACATTCTCAAGTTGTTCTGTGCTATGTGTGTCTGACTATAAGAAGCATTAATTTTTCCATAAAGTTATCCCTCAGAAATGAGGGAGTGGCTTTATATTTGAGGCTTTTATATCACAGGGCACTTTTTCAATTATTTTATTTTGAACAACAAGGTACTGTTCAAGTAAGACATATTAACCTGAAACAAATTTGATATTTGTCAGTTTGGGGGTTGTGTATAGAGGTCTTCTGATGAAATCCATGAAAAAAGAGGTTTTTAAGGTTTTGTCATTATACTGGAGATATGACTTCACAGTCATAAGTGTTCTGGGTCATTGAAAATTTTAAAGATCACTTTAAAAAGTCAAAGAGTAAGTAGTAGATATACCCACAGAATCAATGGGAGTGGGGGTGGATGGGTGGGAAATACTTTTCTAATGTCACAGAAATGGGCACCTGTGTTTTGGGATAGAATTTCAAGTGTCAGCATCATACATTTATCTCAAGCAGTTTGGACAGAATTAAATATGATATCCTCTGGAAACTGTGTTAGATGATTCAAAAAGTGGCTTAAAGACTGTGATGTCAACAGTGGCTATAAAAAGTTTGAATACAATTATTTCATGAAATGCGAGTAAGGGAAAAAAACCAATATTTCTAATTCATGGATATTTAATATGTAATTTAAATAGAGATGTGTTTTAAATTTAATAAATTAATATTCTTAAAGGCAGCTGACTGTATCATCCATATTGCTATATAAACATTTACCTCTTATTTCAATATGTAGTTTAAATTTTCAAAAGTTTTTGTTACTTTTAAAACAATATTAAAATTTTTTTAAATGGAAATATTCTTATTTTCAGTTTATTGGTTTATTTTTCTATTCTTCACTATGTTCAGTAGTTGAAAATTCCAAATATTCCAAATGGCTTAAAAGCAACTAAATCTATATTTCAACTAATATTGTTTCTGTATTCCCAGTGTCTGAGGCATACTCCTAGGCCCCCAATAAACATTTGTTAACATGAGTGGATTTGTTATCTCCGATATTCTCTCTATCATTTTGCAATTCCACTGCAGGGCCAGTGGAAGAATGTGAATAAGAACCAGCACCTACTTTTGAGTGCTTGCTTCAAAAACAACACCCACCCCCAGCCTGCCATGTAACACACATGCACACACACGTCTTTAAAATGCAGGAAAAGGAAGAATGCAAAAGAATGTCATGCTAACCTTTGGTTTAGAGCATTGTCTAAAGAGGGCATAAAACATAAATATTATGACAACCTCTTGGGGCTCAGGTCAAACCGTCAGGTCATCCCTGGCCCGGAGGAAGTACTCTGAGGGACTCGATTGTGCAGGCCAATCTAAGGGACACACTTACACAGCTTCCTGCACTGGGCTTTTTGGGGGTGACAGAATTTCAAGGCAGCATGGCCACTGTGCTGCTGTAGGACTAAGCTTTGGTAATTTTGAATCATCAAAAGTTAAAGAATCTCACTTCTTGGACTCTTGGACTTGGAAGACT
This sequence comes from Chaetophractus vellerosus, assembly GCA_004027955.1. Taxonomy (NCBI): domain Eukaryota; kingdom Metazoa; phylum Chordata; class Mammalia; order Cingulata; family Chlamyphoridae; genus Chaetophractus; species Chaetophractus vellerosus. The sequence continues at coordinate 2,526 of PVKH010042726.1, read as the reverse complement.
TCATTGAGCTTCTGCAGAGCCTGGGTTGCCCCTTAATGCTACTGCTGCAGGGATAATGGGTTTCACAGAATCTGCTGGTGAGAAGCCCAAGCTAAAGGCATATCTAACAAATAATACTGACCAAAGCTGGTAGACTCCAAACTCCAACTTTGGTAGACTCCAAAGTTATAAGCCTTCTGTGATTTCCTTTTAATACGTGCAGAGAACCTCTCAATTTCTGTTTAGCCGGCAGTCCATGAGTGTTCCCTCCCCGAAACTTTTTTTTTCTGCAAATTCAAGTCCTTTTTAAAATCCTTTATTACTTGGATATTGGATGAGGTTGGGGAGTGTAATCTTTGGAAAATGAAAATTGTTTCCACAGATAAGTGGAACAATAGGGCTTTCTATTGCAGTTTTTTTTTTTTTCAATTTTAAACTTTTTATTTTGAAGTGCTTTCAAAACTTATAGGACAGTTTAAAAAAATAATGCAAACCCCATGTAGAGAATTCCAACATACCCTTATCCCCCCAGATACACATACCCACCAATTTTAACATTTTGCCACTGCTGTTCTATTGCAGGTTGATAGACTCTATGGGCACGATAATTTAGTGTGCATGTTAGGAAGTATTACTTCATAGAGCATTCTTTGAGAGGCTCCCTCAAATGAGAAAAAAGAAGCGCCTAGAGAACGGAGGATAAGTCCCATGTAAGGTTATCAGTGGGGAGAGAGGTGCTTGATGAGGATACCGATGCTTTGACAATGGAGTGACAGGCTTCTGGGATGGCCCCTGATATATTGACCAGCAACTTGCTTTTGATATGCACACATATATATTAACAAATTATAGCTGATTTTCTTATTAAACTGAAAAAGCAATACACAAGATGTATACAAGGATAAAGTTAACAATATCATTTGTAATACCCCAGCACTACTTCCTAGAGTAACCAGTTGTAACAGTTCATGTGAATATTCTCATATATGTCTCTATATTAAATGGTTTTCTGAATTAAAATGTACAAAAAGCACCCCTTATGTGGCTTTTCTCACAAAGAAATATACCATGGGCATGGTCAATACTCTGTGATCCATACACAAAGTTCCAACTCCTACTTTGAACAATACCTGTTGTGTGTCTGTACTGTATTTAAGACTGTGTGGCTTCAGTTTTTTACTTTTTGAGCAATGTTCCAATCAATATTTTTGTACCCATATCCTTATATATTGATGCATTTATTTCCGGAGACTGAATCTCTAGTAAATCATAGACACTTCAAATTTTATATAAGAATGTCTTTCCAATAAGAATTTTAGCAATGCACAATCACAACTGCATTGTTTCTAAGCATGCATTTTCCTGCCTTCATGCCCCACTAGATATAACAGATCTGACTATCCAAAATGATAGCCATTAGCTACATGTATCTATTGAACACTTGAAATGTGACTAGTCTGAATAGAGATGTGCTGTGAGTGTAAAATACACTCTAGATTTCTAAGACTTACTGTGAGAAAAAAAAGTAAATTTTTATATTGAGTATATGTCGACGTGGTATTTTGGATATATTGGGCCAAACAACATTTATTTTTAAAAATAATATCACCTGCTTATTTTTCCTTTAAAAAATTTTTTTAATTGTGGCTGCAAGGAAATTTAAACTACACATGTGGCTCACATTTGTGGTTTGCATCGTATTTCTTTTGAACAGCCCTCTTACAGATATGTAGATGTTTTGCCAAATGACACCAAATCATTTCCCTGAATAGGTTTGCTTTGGTTTAAATTTTGAATAGGTAATATATGTACACAGCACAAAATTCAAAAGGTAAAAAGGGTGAAAGAAGTGCCTGTATTAGTTTTTTATTGCTATTATAACAAATTGCAATAACATTTGTGGCTTAAAACAACATAAATTTATTCTCTTATAGTTCTGGATGTCAGATGTTCAAAACAGGTCTCACAGGGCTGTGAGACAGCGCTGTGTTCTCTCTGGATTCTCTGGGGGAGAAAGCATTTCTTTGGCTTTTCCCACTCCTAGAGGTTGCCTGCATTCCTTGGTTCATGGTTGCCTTGCATCTTCAAGGACAGAATGGCATGTTGAGTCCTTCTCACATTAAATTACTCTGACCTCCATGGGTACATCTCCTTCTCTGACACTGACTACTTTTCTATCTCCCTCTTCAACTTTTTTTAGCAGCTTTATTGAGATAATTTACATACCTTGCAATTCACCCATTTATGTGTACAATTCATTGGCTTTTAAAGTATTCTCAGAAATATGCATCCATCACTACAATCCATTTTAGAATATTTCATCATCTCAAAGAGAAACCCCTTACTCTTTAGCCATCACTACCCAATGGCTCCATGCCCCTCAACCCTAGGCAAACACTAATCTACTTTTTATCTCTATAGATTTGCCTATTCTGGACTTTTCATATAAATGGAATCATACACTATGTGGACCTTTGTGCCTGGCTTCTTTCATTAAGCATAATCTTTTCAAGACGCAGCCATGTTATAGTTTGTATCAGTACTTAA
>PVKH010042725.1:0-10801 GCA_004027955.1 Chaetophractus vellerosus | reverse complement strand
CCTTCTCTTAATTTAGTCTTTATTATGTGCTGTGCTATTGTAGCGATGTTATTTCTATTATTTATGTTTGTTTTGCTGAAGGACATATATCCCCCATGGGGATGGTCCACAACCATTATTTCTCTGCTATTGTGGATCCATGGATAACGCACTTGATTCCATGTGTTTATTTTGAAACAAAGTTTTCATAATAAAACTAAAAAATATCGACAGTTTCTTTGTGGTTTTAATTTCATTGGGGGTAGAAGGAATTCCCTGGTATTATTAATACAAACTACAGTTTCCAAAAACAACAAGAACTAGCAATTATTGACTAATTACTATGTGCTCTGGGCTAAATGATCTAAATATGTTTAACTTGCTTAATAGTTTCAACAAGGGTTTTAACACCCCATTGAAGTAGGGACTGCTGCTTTGAAGAAACAGGTACAGAGAGAAATGATTGGCTGAAACTTGCAGGTCTGCTCGGGGATGGCCATGAAAGGGTGATCTGAAAAGGAAAGAGGGCCACAGTGCTAAGGGCTATCATTTCACCATCTGTGGGAACATTGTAAATAATGGCAGTAGCATGGTATAGAGGGGAGAGCAAGTGGTTCAGAGTCAGAAAAGTGGGCCTCTGTCACTTATTATCAGCATAACATTAGGAAAGTCATCTTACCTTCCTGGAGCTCAATTTCCACACCTGTAAAGTGGGGACCATATTATCCACTTCAAAGGGTTGTTATGAGGTGATGTGAAAGCACCCACCATGGGGCCTGGCTCCTAGAAGATTCTCTGCCCCCTCTCTGAGCCTCAGCTTTTTCACTTGGAATGGGAATAGTGTCTATCTTCCCAGGACGGAGAATAAAATTACTTAATGAATCATCACTTTAAAGCTAAAAACAAATGTGAAGTGTTATAATGACAGAAGACTGAACATCTGGTTTGGTTCTGGAGTGTTACGGGAGTACTCTAAAACTAGGTCTACTTAATAATCCTTCAATTAGAACATCCTGTTACATGGGCCAGATAGAACGTGGCTCTGAAATATATTTACATGCACAGTGAAGCTTTAATCCATGGGATATAGAATCATAGTCTATTAAAGCTGAAAGGAACCTCTTAGTCCTTCTAGTCTATTCCTCTGATGGTCAAAGCCTGGGAAGTGACTCACCAAAGTTCACTCTGCAAGTGTGTTATAGAGCAGGACTTCAGCCAGTGCCAACTCTCAGGTTAGTACCTTCCCCAGTGACACATCTCTGTCCAAAAAGGACACATCGTGCAAGGAAGCTAGGGAGGGGACTATCTTGAAAATCATCTGAGTCATGTTAGATTCAAAAGCAAGATTGAGGCCCTATACCTTCCTAGGGCCAACAGATAAAATTCTCTTCCTCTCCCACCCTTAGCTGCCCCTAATTATCCCAGAGCCCTGGTAGAAACTAACTTCAGATTCAACGAGGACTGAGAAAAGGAGAAAGGGGGAAGAGCTGATTCAAAACAGATGTGAAGAGAGGATAGAAGCAAAGAACCCACCTGATCTTAGCTTCTGCTTTCATTTGCTTAGAACTGAGCTCTTTAATGTGTCAGCTACTAGCCACACATTGCTGTTTAAATTCAATTAAATTTAATTAAAATTAAAGTTAAAAATCTAGTTCCTTGGTCATACTTATAACATTTCATGTTCAATAATCACACATAGCTAGTGGCTACCATATTGGATAGCAAATGTTTAGAACATTTCTATTGTTGCAGAAAGTTCTTTTGGCCAGCTCTGTCCTAGAATATTCCAAGGGACTAAAGGACGTGAAAGGAGGGGAAGTTGGGGTAGCCTGGAAGGTTAGAGTGTGGTCTTTGAAAAAAGATACTCAACCCCATTCTGAGGGAAGAGATGGATGAGGTACTGGATGAGACCTGAAAGAAGGTATAGATGACTGTGGTAGAATGGATAACAGCTCCCAAATGTCCACATCCTAATTCCAGAACCTGTGAATGTTACCTTATATGGTAAAAAGGACTTTGCAAAAGTAGTCAACTTAAGGATCTTGTGATGGGGGAATTGTCCTGGATTATCCAGATGGGCCCTAAATGTAATCACAAGTGTTCTTATAAGAGGGCAGCAGAAGGAGATTTTACTCCAGAAGAGAAGGCAAAGTGACAACTGAAGTAAGATGCTATGCTACTAGTTTAGAAGATGGAGGAAAGGGCAATGAGCCAAGAAATGCAAGAAATTCAGCTCTAGAAGCTGGAAAAGGCAAGGAAGGAAATGGATTCTCCCCTAGAAGATTCCTGATGCAGTGTGGCCCTGCTGACACCTTGATTTTGGCTCAATGAAACTAATTTCTGACTTCTGACCTCCAGAACTGTAAAAGAGTACATTTCTGTTGCTTTAAGCCATCAAATTTGTGGTAATTTGTTACAACAACACTAGGAAACTAACACAATAACTCAACTGAAGAATCACTGACAATGACCCTCTCTGCTCATCCTTTACAGCTCAGGGAAGAAGGGGCAGTCTAAAGGGTGAGCAGAACTTATCTGCAGGAGAAACCCAAAGTGAGGTGGACACATTTCAAGGTTATGGACTATAATGAAGTAGGGCACTCTTGAGGGTCTGTGTAGTGAGTTGAATAGTGTCCCCCCAAAATTCATATCCACCTAGAACCTCAGAATGTGGCCTTATTTGGAAATAGGGTCTTCACAGATGTAATTGGATAAGGATCTTGAGATGAAATCATCTGAGATTTAGGTTAGGCTCCAAATCCAATGACTGGTGTCTTTATTAGAAGAGGAGAGGACACAGAGAGGAGAAGGCCATGGGAAGATGGAGGCAAAGATTGGAGTGATGGGTCTACAAACCAAGGAATTCCAAGATCACTGGTAACCATCAGAAGTCAGGAGAGAGGCATAAGATGGTTTCTTCTTCAGAGCCTCCAGAAGGAACCAACTTTGTCAACTTTGATTTTAACTTCTGGGCTCCTGGACTGTCAGATAATAAATTTCTGTTGTTTTAAGCCATCCAGGTTGTGGTATTTTGTTGTGGCAGCCCTAGGAAACCAATATACTGTCTGCTTCCACAACTGAGTACAAGGGCTGAGTCTTTACTAAGGGTAAAACAAACAACAACAACAAAAACCCACTAACCAGATTAAGAGAGAGCTTGCCCCTCCTTCTCCTCCTCCACCTCCTCCTTCTTCTTCATTAGAGCAGTTTTAGGTTTACAGAAACATCATGCAGAAAGTATAGACTTCTCAAATACTCACCTCTCAAACACAGAGTTTTCACTATTATTTAACATTTGCATTGGTGTGGGATCTTTGTCACCAATTCATGAAACAGCATTATTATAATTTTGATATTAACTTTAGCGCACTGTTTGCAATAGGATTCATTCATTGAGTTGTACAGTTCTATGGGTTTTTTGTGAGTGTGTGCATGGTAAATTATACACAATTTAAAAATTCCATTCTTATTACTTTTGAAATATACAATTCAGTGGTGCTAATTACATACACAAAGTTGTACCTCTATCCCCATTATGCATTGTCAAAACTTTTCCATCATCCCAAATAGAAGCACCATACCAATTAAACATTAATTCCCGTTCTCCTCTCCCACTTGGACACTGATAACCTATATTATGGTTTTTTACTTTATGAATAGTTATCTACTTATTTCATATAAGTGAGATCATATGGTATTTGTCCTTTTCTATCTGGCTTATTTCACTCAACATGATGTCTTCAAGTCTCATCCATGTTGTAGCATATACCAGAACATCAGAACTTCATTCCTTCTTACAGCCAAATAATATCCCATTGTATGTCTATAACACAGTTTGATTATCCATTTATCTGTTGTTGAACAAATAGGTTGCTTCTACCTTTTGGCAATTGTTAATAATAATGCCATGAACATTGGTATGCAAATATCTGTTTGAGTCCCTGCTGTCAATTCTTTTGGGTATGTACCCACACCATTGCTGGGTTATATCTCCTTTGGAGAAATGTCTATTCAAGACTTTTCCCCATTTTTAAATTGAGTCATTTGTCTTTCTGTGGTTGAGTTGTAAAAGTTCTTGATATTTTTTGGATATTATAATGAATATGTGGTCTTCAAATATTTTCTCCCGTTCTGTAGGTTATCTTTTTACTTTCTTGATAAAGTCCTTTGCACAAAAGTTTTTAATTTCAATGAAATCCCACTTATCTATTTTTTCTTTTCTTGCTTGTGTTTTTGGTGTAAAGTCTAAGAAACCATCACCTTACACTTGGTGCTAAAGATACTTCCCGATGCTTTCTTCTAGGAGTTTTATAGTTTGGGCTCTTATATTTAGGACTTTGATCCATTTTGAGTTAATTTCTGTATATTCTTTTGCATTTGACTGTCACTTCTTCCAGCACCATGTTTTGAAGAGACTATTTCATTCCCCACTGAGTGGATGTGGCACTTTTGTCAAAGATAAGTTGGCTAAAGGTGTGAGTGTTTATTTCTGAACTCTCAATTCAGTTCCATTGGTTTATGTCTGTCCTGGTACCAGCAAAATAGTGTTTTAATTGTTGTAACTCTGTAATAAGTTTTAAAATCAGGAAGTGTGCGTCCTCCAACTTTGTTCTTCTTTTGCAAGATGTTTTTGGCTATTCAGGGCTGCATACCCTTCCATATGAATTTGGTGATTGGTGTTTCCATTTCTGTAAAGAAGTCTATTTGGATTTTGTTTGGAATCCTGTTGAATCCATGTATTGCTTTGGGTAGGATTTATTCATAGGTATTTTATTCTTTTAGTTACTATTGTAAATGGAATTTTATTCTTGATTTCCTCTTTGGATTGTTCATTACTAGGCTATGGAAATATCACTGGTTTTTGCATGTTGATCTTATACCCCACCACTTTATTTGTTTAATTTGTTTATTAGCTTTTGTAGATTTGATGTGGATTTTTCAGAATTCTCTATGTATAGGATCATGTCATCTACAAATAGGGAGAGTTTTACTTCTTTTCCAATTTGGATGTCTTCTATTTCTTTTTCTTGCCTGATTATTCTGGCTAGAACTTCCAGTACAATGTTGAATAACAGTCGTGACAATAAGAATCTTTGTCTTGTTCCTGATCTTAGAGGGAAAGCTTTCAATCTTTCACCATTGAGTATGAGGTTAGTGCTGGGGTTTTCATATGTGCTCTTTATTATGTTAACGGTGTTTCTTTCTATTGCTAGCTTTCTGTTTCTGTTTTTGTTTTTATCATTAAGGGATGCTGAATTTTGTCAAGTGCCTTTTCCATATCAATTGAGGATATCATGTGTTTTTTCCCTTTGGTCTATTAATGTGGTGTATTATGTTAATTGATTTTCTTATGGTGAACCACTTTGCAAGGTTTATAATTCTTTTTTTTTGTTGTTGTTACATATCCCCCCCCTTTCTGCTTGTTCTTGCTGTGTTCATTTTTTTTTCACGTTTTTCCATGTCTGCTTTGTCTCCCCCCATTGTGGCAATGTGCCAAGTCAGCTCACCGTGCAGGCGGCTTGCCCCGTTTGTGGGCAGCTCTGCTCTGCTCGCAGGCGGCTCTGCTCTGCTCGTGGGTGGCTCTGCTCTGTTCGCGGGTAACTTGCCCTGCCTGTGGCAGCTTTGCCCTGCCTGTGGTGGCTTTTTTTGCCCTGCCCACGGCGGCTCTGCCCCGCCCATGGCGGCTTGCCCTCTCAAGGCGGTCTGTCCGCTCAGAGAGGCCCTGGGAACCAAACCCGGGACCTCCCATGTGGTGAACCGGTGCCCTATCCACTGGGCTACAGCTGGCCCCCTTATAATTCTTTTAATGTGTTGTTGGATTCAGTTTGCTAGTACTTTGTTGAGATTTTTGCATCTATATCCATGAGGGATATTGGTCTGTAATTTTCTTTGCTTGTGATTGCTTTATCTGGTTTTGGCATTAGGGTGGTACTAACCTCATAGAATGAATTGGGACATGTTCCCTCCTCTTGAAATTTTTGGAAGAGTTTGAGCAGTATTGGTGTTACTTCTTTGAATGTTTGGTTAATTTCACCAGTGAAGCCATCTGGTCCTGGTATTTCCTTTGTACTGATTCAATCATTTTACTTATTATTAGTCTGTTGAGATCTTCTATTTCTTCTAGAGTCAGTGTAGGTAGTTGGTATGCTTCTAGGATTGTCCATTTCATCTAGGCTATCTAATTTGTTGGCATACAGTTGTTCATAGTAACCTCTTATGATCCTTTTTCTTTCTGTGGGGTCAGTAGTAAGGTCCCTGCTTTCATGCCTGATTTTAGTTATTTGTATCTTCTCTCTCTTTTTCTTTGTCAGTCTAACTAAAGGTTTGTTGATTTTATTGATCTTTTCAAAGAACCAACTTTTTGTTTTTGTTGATTCTATTGTTTTTTAAAGTTTATATTTCATTTATGTCTGCTCTAATCTTTATTTCCTTCCCCCTCTTGCTTTGGGTTTAGTTTGCTGTTATTTTTCTAGTTCCATCAGGTGTGCAATTAGGTCTCTGATTTGAGGTTTTTTTCCCTTTTAATGTAAGCATTTAGGGCTGTAAATTTCCTTCTGAGCCTTCACTGCATCCCATAAGTTTTGATATGTTGTTTCCATTATCATTCACCTCAAGATATTTCTAGATTTCCGTAGTGGTTTTTTTCCTTTGAGACATTGATTGTTTAAAATGTGTTGTTTAACTTCCATATATTTGTGAATTTTCCAGTTCTCTCTCTGTTATTGATTTCCAGCTTCATTCCATTGTGGTCAGAGTAGGTGCTTTGTATAATTTCAATTAAAAAAAATTATTGAGACTATAAATAAATGTGGTCTATCCTAGAAGATGATCCATGCACACTTGAGAAGAAAGTGTGTTCTGTTGTTCTTGAGAGCAGTGTTCTGTATATATCTATGGGTCTAGTTCATTTATAGTAATATTCAAGTTCTCCATTTTCTTATTGAGCTTCTGTCTAGATGTTCTGTCCACTGATGAAAGTGGTGTATTGAAGTCTCCAACTATTATTGTAGAGGTGTCTATTTCTCTCTTCAGTTTTGTCAGTGCTTGCATAATGTATTTTAGGATACCATGGTTAGGTGCATACATTTTATGATTATTTTTTCTTGGTATATCAACCCTTTCATTATTATATAGTGTCCTTCTTTGTCCCTTGTAACAGTTTTTGACTTAAAGTCTATTTTGTTCGATATTAGTATAGCTACACCAGCTGTCTTTTGGTTACTATTTGCATAGAATAGTTTTTCCAACCATTCACTTTCAACCTATTTGTGTCTTTGGGTCTAAGGTGAGCTTCTTGTAAACATTTACAACTAAACAATAGTTGGATTGTGGTTTTTTTAATCTATTCTGCCAATCTGTGCCTGTCTTTTGATTGGGGAGTTTAATCCATTTACATTCAGTGTAATTACTGACAAGGCAGAACTGATGCCATTTTGTTCTTTGTTTCTTATACATCTTCTATCTTTTTTTGTCCCTTTTTTCCTTTATTGCAGACTTATTTTGGGTTGATCTTTTGTAATATAACTGATCGATCCCTTTATCATTTGCATTTCTGTATATATTTTAAATATTTTCTTTATGGTTACCTTAGAAACTTAGGGTTTGTATTAAACACCATAAGTCTATAGCCTATAGTTTGAAAATATACCAACTTAAATTCAATGGCATACACAGTCTTTGTTTCTATACCCTCTCTGTTTCCCCTCTTTATGTTGTTTTTGTCACACATTACCTCTTTTTTTTTTTCTATCTGATTGCGTCATTGTCTTTTTTTGGTGTGTCGCTTTGCTGCGCCAGGGCCTGTGCTTCTCACCGTGAATGTCTGGGATGTCTTTTTTCTTTTTTACCAGGAGGTCCCAGGGATTGAACCTGGGTCCTCCATATGGTAAACAGGAGCTCAATTGCTAGAGCCACAGCCACTTCCCCACATTACCTCTTAAATCTTGCATATCCATTACAAGGAAATATAACTATTCCTTATTCAATTTTATTCTAAATCTTGTGGTAAAGAGTAGAGTTATGTACTGAGGATACAATACTATTGAGTTTTGCATTTTCCTAAGTAATTACCTTTACTGGTGATCTTCATTTCCTCATATTGTTCTAAGATATTATCTTCTGTTCTTTCCTTTCTTCCTGAAGAACTCCCTTTAGCATATCTTGTAGGTTAGGTCACTCAGTAAGGAACTCTCAGTTTTTGCTTATCTGTGAATGCCTTAAACTCTCCCTCATTTATGAAGGACAGTATTCCTGGATAAAGAATTTGGGGCTGGCATTTTTTTTCTCTTTCAGTTCCTTAACTGTATCATACCACTACCTTCTCACCTCCATGGTTTCTAATGAGAAATCTGCACTTAGTCTTATTGAGGATACCTTGTATGTGACAAATTGCTTTTCTCTTTCTGCTTTCAGAATTCTCTCTCTATCATTGGCATTTGACATTTTGATTAGCATGTATCTTGGAGTAGGTCTATTAGGGTTTATCATGTTTGGAGTTTGTGCACTTCTTGGATGTGCATATTTATGTCTTTCTTAAGACTGGGAAATTTTGGGCCATTATTTCCTCAGATATTCTTTCTGCTCCTTTTTCCGTCTCTTTGCCTTTTGAGACTCCCATAATACGTATGTTGGTATGCTTCATGTTGCCCCACAGGTTCCTTAGGCTCTGCTCATTTTTAAAAATCTTTTCTCTATCTGCTCCTCTGACTGTATGATTTCTATCATCCTATCTTCTAGTTCACTGATTCTTTTCTCTGTCTCTTCAAATCTGCTGCTGAATGCCTCTAGCCTCTTTTTAATCTCCATCATTGGGTTTTTCATACCCATAAGTTATGTTCTTTTTAAAATTTTCTAATTCTTCTTTTTGTTCACACATGGTCTTCTTAATATCCTTTAACTCTATATCCATTTTTAGTTTATTTCTAACCATATTTTCCTTTAGTTCCTTGAATTGATTTAGAAGATTTGATTGAACACCTTTGATTAGTTGCTTCAATGTTTATGTTTCCTCTAAAGTTTTAATTTGTTCCTTTGAGCCACTTTTTCCTGTTTCTTTATATGGCTTTTGATCTTTTGTTGATGCCTGGGCATTTGTTTATTTCTATGTGCTAACTCTGGAAGTCAGTTTCTCCCTCTTGCCTAGGGTTTTATTGAAGATTGATTGTGTATTCAGGTTCTTCTTCAACCCTTGGTCCAGTTTATCCTGAACCCCTAGAACAGCCCATGTTTAACATTTCAGATTTTCTTAGGTCTTTCTGTACCCTTCCTCTTGTTCTTCTCATGCACAGCAACTTTAAAGAGTACCTTATTTTGTGCTACAGCTTCCCCTCCAGGGAGAGGATTTCCTTCTCTGGGAATCCTGGTATGTTCTCTTTGTTTTTGTGCAAATTTTCCTCCCCTCCAGGGAGAGGATTTCCTTCTCTGGGAATCCTGGTATGTTCTCTTTGTTTTTGTGCAAATTTTCCTCCCCAGCAGCTAGGACTAGCTGAACTGCTTTCCCACACTCAGGGCTGCCTTTTCCCTACAGCTCTCAGTCCTGGGTCAGCCCTGTTTTACAGCAGTTCAGTTTTCTACTTTTCCATGTGGCTTTTCTACCTTTGGTAACTTCCACATTAGGGGATCCTGTACCATGGAACCAGATGGGGTCAGTGTTCAAAAACATCCAGTTTTTCATTTAGGTGTATCAGCAATCAGGGTGCCAATTTCTAGAGCACCACCTTGGGTCTATGTGGCCTGGGGCCCCCATGTCTGAATGTGCATGGGACTCAGCCACTGCCATGGGTGGCTCCAAGGCAGGAGGTGCCCAGGCTAGAGTGCTGCTGCTGTGTGACTCAAGCCCTGTGGGACCAAGCATGGGATAGGGGTCTAGACTGCTCTCCTGCTGTTTTTTTTTTTTTTTTTGGGTGGGGGTAAGTTTTTTTCCTTCAATTCAGCATTTGTGGAGTCTTTCTCCAGTCTCTATCATCCTCCAGAGTACCAAGAGAGTTGAATCTGTCCTTTTATTTAGCTATCTCTAGGGAACATTCCCAGAGATGTCTTATGCTGTCATCTTGATGACATCACTCATCTTGACTATTTTTCAGACCCCTATGGTCTTCTGAGGAGTCTTGGAATTTTCTTTGAAAAATATTTTAGAAGCCTATCTTTTATTTTGCCAAATGAAGCCCAGAGCAGAGCCGTGACTTCTTTCTGCTTTATTAGTAGTAAGAGGGCAGAGCTAGCGCAAAAATATGGGTCTACTCTCTCAAAATGGAGTCTTTTTCCTCACACCTCCCTGCCCCTGAAAAAACTGGAAGAGAGTAACTCAGTTCATCAGAGGCTGGATCACCTCATGCCTCTCTCCAGGGAAGGCTGCAGGAGGCCAGAACACCCTTGTGAAGAAATCCTTCACCCAGGAATTTTGAGTGACACTGTGGAATCCTCACAGTGGGGCAATGTGGGACTTCACCAGTTGCACAACGAGACTTTTTTTCTCCCGTTCTCCTCTTTCCACATAACTTCCCTTTCCTGGGGCCAGGGAGCTGTTATTTGCTTTTTGATTCCCAGTTGAGGTTTCTCTAGGTTTCTGGTCAGGGTCAGGGCCAAAATAGACAAGGCAGGACAAGGGAAGGGAGCTACCATTCATGGAGAAACTTCTGGATTACAGGCCTGTTTTCTATTCTGGTGCAGTGCCTGCCTCCCCTATGTCCCTCTCCTGGTGGGAGAGAGTCTGTTTCCTCATGCACACAGCTTTTTGTCCTTCTCTTCCTATTGCCCCCAATTAAATAGATGTTTTCCTCCCCAGAGACCAGGAGCAGAGCAAGCTGAAGTAGGGACCAAGGAA
>PVKH010042724.1:0-10801 GCA_004027955.1 Chaetophractus vellerosus | reverse complement strand
AATTGAAGCAGCCCCTGTCCTCAGGGAACTCACAGCTGGCCAGCAGGAAAACAAATCTTGATGTCCTGTGATATGTGTAACAATAAAGACTAGTCCACAAAGAGGAGTATAACAGGGATCATGGGAGATGTTCTTGAGACTAAGGAGTCTTAAAAGAAGAAAACAGATTATGAGATTAACAGCAGAGGAAGGAATTTGCTGATTTGAAGACAAAACGGCTTAACTGCCTACCTATAGTGAAGGCTTAGCTCTTATTGTCTGAAAAGCCCTACTTGGGAGAACTTTAAAACCTCTAGAGGAGATTTTGGGCAAATTTAATCATAGTTTAAAGCAGCAGCAGCAGTGGACATATTTTCATTTATAAAATCTTTCTCTAGACATTGATTTGGTGAGAGTGTGAAAAATGAGACAGATTTTTCCATTTATAAAAGGAACAGCCCTTTGTATATGTTATTTTAATCATGTAATTTGGCATGCATACCTGAGAAATACCAGATGGACCTTATAGGAGAGAGCAATGCTCTTGGATACATTCTTTCTCTTCTAAAATACACTCCAAATAAATATTAATAAATTCTTAACACTGCCCTTAACCATCACCAAAATCTTTCTCTTGCCCTTGGCTGGAGGACCCTTAAGCAAACTCTTTAATTTTCTTTAGTTGACATGGAGCTTCAAGTTCAGCTTTGTAATCACATGGATGCCTCGATGTCTTCCTTTTTATAGGACAGAGTTAGACTGCTTTCCAGAGGAGGAAACCAAAAAGGATGTGAAGAAAAAGGAGGAAATGTCATGGAAAAGGCTCCAAACCACAAGGAATTATGAGGCCAGCCTCTGGCGTCCAGGCTCCCTGAATGGGAATCCAACCTTTACCATTTATCTGTTAATTGACTTACTTACCAAAGGTCTCATGTTCTCATCTGTGTGGATCTAATACCAAAACTTACCCCATTGGCTTGTCATGAGAAATAAACAAGAAAAGTCATGAAATATAACTTAGCACAGTGTTGGCATAAAGTGCATAATAAATATTAATTATTATTCTATTATTTCAAAAAGCCCAATGTTCAAATCTTGGTTCCACCATTTGCTGACTGTTTTTGGATGAATAAATGTCTCTGAGTCTAATCTAGAGGTGTCAATGTTTATTCAAGTCTTTTCTCACCCATGAAAAGTTTCCTTCCCCCACCTGCTAATAAATAGCCCTGTTGTCATCTTCTGTAATGGTTCATTCTTTAATGACTATTTTTTTTTTGTTTAATTTGGATTCATTTAGAAAACATAGGTCTTGCTAGAGAAGGGATACCATTTCTCTCAGATGAAAGTACTAAAAATGGCAAGAACAACAAAAAAACACAAAACAACATAAAAAAAAAAAACACCTTAGAACCTCTGTGAATTGATGCAGGGCCAGAGGCTGTTTATCAAATATAGAGTTTACATACATAAATTTTGCAAAGGTGAAGATATTCCTAAAGCAGGATATATGGCTTAAGCAAAAGTGTAGACTCACAGTTGTAAAATTTAGGATTTGACATGATCTTAAAAAGTAGCAAGTCCAATGTGTTCATTTTACACTCCAGAAAGCTAAAATCTAGAAAGAGTGATTTTTTTTTAAGTTTAAAAGCCCAGTTGATGAGCTACAGGACTCTTTGATGTGCAGTTGAGTGGTCTGCTGGACCTAAAGTGTGCTAATACTACCCCACTCAGTACTAGCATCCTGGGGGGAACAGAAGAGGATTGGGGAATAAGAACCATTTTCCTGGGACTATGGCTGAAAATGGAGTCCCCCTGAAACAACAGGGTAGCTGAAGACATCCAACTTCCCCTTTTCCTAAGTGGTTTTGATAAGACTGTAAATCAGAGTACATAGACATGGTTACCCAAATCTGTCCACATTGATTAGTCATAGAGCATATGATGCATTTGGGACCAATAAGATTAGTTCTAATTAAATTAGAGCTTCTCCTCCCTTGTTACCATGTGCCACAATGGTGCCTGCAGTGATTTTTATTTCTATCACAAAGAGTTTCTCTGTAACAGGAGCTAATGAGGCCAGTAGGCTTAAAGGAAAACAAAAAGCAAACATAAACTATAATAAATAGAGGTAGGAGATGGTGAGACTAAATCTGATGACATAGTTTGGGCACCAAGATCCCACCATTTTAGAAAGCCAATCACCCTTGGACCTTGCAACTGAGTCAATGAATTACCTTTTCAGCTAAGTGTGTCTAAGATAGGATTCTTAATCTTGCAACAGAAATGGTCCTAATAAATATGAATTTGTTTCATCACTATAGATGTAAATATCTGAATCTAACACTAAACTATAAATGTCTTAATGTCAAAACCATGAATTTTACAGAGAAAAATCCCATATCAGAGTCAACTGAAACTAGGAGTTTCATCAAATTAAATATGTATATAGAATGAGAAATTATAAAATGATACATAGCTGAAATATTTTACTTTAATTTAAATGTATATGGGTACATTCGTTTTCCCACCCTTTGATGTATAAAGCTTTACCTTTGAGAATAGGTTTAATGATTGGTCATTCTTGGATAAACCCATCACAAGATTCATCTACAATGATTTCTTGTCTCAGTATCTTTAAACAATAAGCAAGAAATGAAAGACAATTACAAAGGAATCCAAGTACAGAATTCTTCTGAAATTTTAAAGATTCCCCTCTCTTTTTTCCTAAGTTGACTTGCACCCACCTAATTTGACAGCATATATTTTTTTGATGACTTGACTTTATTTAGTCTTTCCAGAGTATCCAATTTAGGTTTGATAGAAACAACAACTCTGTGTCTTTGTGCACTCACATTTTATTGGTTATATAATACTTAATTATATAATTACAATAACAAGTACAACTGGTCTAAAATTCAACCTGTGGGAGAAGAACTGCTCAACAGTGTAGACTACTAGTCGGGAGTATGAAGAACATCAACTCAAGCATACGTGCTTTATGGAGGACAAGGAGTGCATTGGTGAATCCAGAATAATGGATAAGTGGAGGTTGGTTAAGAAAGATTTTATTTTATGTTTTAATTTCTCCCTCATAGCACGGTCTCAGGCACATATTAAGAGCTCAATAAATATTTGTTAAATTAGATAATAATTCTATAAATATTTCCAGAGCTCCTACTTTGGGGAAAGCTTTGTATTAATTATTAAAGGGGAAATAAGTAAAATTTTTCTTTCCTGCCTTGGCTGAACCTATTTGTAGCACAAGAGTGTACTGGATTAAGAATTGCACTGGGCTGCTAGCAATGGAGAATAAAAATAAATTTTATTTTTTATATTGTTTATAAGGAAACAATTTACCTGTTTATTCTCACACATGACTGGCAGCCCCAGATTTTAGCAGTCCAGTAACAGTATGATCATTCCATGATCTTGACATAAGCCAAGGCTGCTGCTTCTTCTCTCTGCTTCATTATTTCAGAGTATGATTTCCTCCTTCAAAGCCACCTCAATGAACAGGTTGGCTGCTGGAGCTCCAGCCGTGAGAAGCAAATGCCAGATTACAGGGAGGATAATGGTGAATTAAAAGTGTCCATTTCCTAATGAATTAATGCCCTTTCAAAACCTTACTCTATGGGCCACTCAACTCATAGTTTATGTGTAATTGACACAAATTTAATTTCATGGCCACATGGGAAATGTCTTCTTTTAACTGGAATCCTTGTCACTCAAAACATGGATTCTCTTGCTAAGGAAAATGAGCAAATGCATACTGAGGGGCTCCCAGAAATCTCTTCCACAAGGAGATAGCTAGCTCAACTGTGTGAAACTCCAAAATCTCCCTGAGAACTCCAGACTAGCAGATATCAAACCATTTAAAAAATAATTACTTGCTAAATGCAAAGGAGATTTAAAAGAGAAGAACGTTATACCTTAATGTGAAGCAGAGAATTGCAGGGCCATAGAATAATGACATATTCCCAGAACCTTCAGTATTGCCTGTCCTCAAAAAGCATCTTCATTGGTATAGAGCTTCCATGTATTTTTTTATTAAAGTTTAAAGTTGACAGGCCACCTTAGTCCTAAAGACAAGGCACAAACGGCTTGTGACGAGCCAACGCTCCCTGTCGTGGCATTTTTCTCAGGCGTGACTGCAACAGGATACCTCCTCCCACCCTGCAAAGCGTGAATTTCTGACTCTAGTCCTACCACATGCATGGCCCAGAGAACAGAATTCCAAAGCTTCTGAATAAATTTGCTGCCAGGAGTGCTAAGCACCACGTTTTCCTCACTGCCTTCCTCCCTTTGACAGTCCATCTCCTTGTTAATAAGCGTCTTTTGATTCTTAACCTCGCCACGAGCCTGGTTTCTCAGATCACTAATTATTACCCCTTTTGATGGTGACAAGCACAACAAGCAGCTTCATTTCGGATCCTGACAAACTTGCAAAAATGAAACAGCACCAGATTTTCTCACTGACATCATCCTGTTTCTAGTGACAGATCTGAAATGCCTATGCATTTTAAATTTGGTGTTAAAAAAACTTTATCTGGTGTTCAAACTGTCAGAAATTCTGTGGAAGGCCCTGACTTGTAAAATGATGTGGCTTCTTGTTGTGACAATTCTGGTTTTCCTCCCTCCTGCAGGGTTTTAGAGACACGGGTGGTGTTGGAATGAAAGATTTTTCATCCTCCCTTTAGATCAACAATTCCCACCCACCGTTTGGGACATTCTCCCTTTGCTTTATTTTATGGCACACCCCTCCCTTTCACCTTCTGAAGACGGTATATGGCAGAAATTTATTGTTTCAATTTCAATTAATTTTGTTTTGACAATCTCTTGACACTTCTTTATGACTGAAGACACCCTGGGGTGTGGCAAAAATAGGATTGTGAGTTACTGTCCTCTACGTTCATAAAATGAAGTTGCCCTTTATGGGAAGGCCTAGACAGAAAGGAGTGTAATGCAGTTTTGAGACTACAGCTTCTCCAAAAGGACCCAAACTGGTTATTAGAAGAAGAAAATGTGGCTGATGGAGAGTGGCATAAAGTCCTGTCAAAACTCAGGGGAACTCCGAATTATTTTTCCATACTTCAAAGGATTGTTTTCTCTCCTTTTTCATGATAAAAAGAAAAGAAAAGAAGAAAGGAGGGAAGGAAGGTCTCCAAATTTTTTAAATTTTCAGGGGGAGAGTGGTAGGAGATGTTCATGTCTATTATCTGGAGGCTGCAAAGTATGGTGAAGTGATTTTCAATCTGTCCCTTAGCAACTCTGGGCCAGGCAGACTATGTGAGGCTTCAGGAGGGACACCACCTTCCCGGCTGATTTGTGTGCGCGCACACACACACACAAATATATAGATAGATAGATAGATTAGAAATTTTTTATATATATATATATATAAATTAGAAAGAGCACAAGACTGTGAGCTGAGAAACTTTGACTTTACTACTGATTCTGTCATTTACCAGCTCTATCATTATGGATAAGTCAGTGTTGTTAAATGAGAAGAATAGAAGAACACAAGGTTGCTTCAATCCTAAATGCTATGTTTTGGTGGCAAGTGCAGTCTCAAGACTGTACTCTGGAGAAAAAGAAGGGAACAGCCTTTTGCTTTCCAAGAATTATAATGATCTTGGAAAAAGTAGGCAGTGATTCCCTATTAAATACTCTTCTCAAATGCAATTAAGGTTCAGGTGAGGAGAAGCAGGAAACAAGATTAAATGAATGTTATTTTGCCTCTGACTGCAGAGAAAATTGCAACTTCTGAGATGGCTTTGTTGTTCTCTTTGTAGCTTTATTCAGAGATGAGGTACTTATTTGTGTGTCTACAGTGGGCTATGGCTAGAGACGAAAGTATAGAAGACATCACCAGAGCATACTCAGCAAAATGCTCCATGCTTTCATGCCCTGAGGTGGTCTTTGCAAATCTTCAAGGCCAAGTGACTCTGGAGCCAGGGACACAAACATGAGAAACTGTTCAGCAGAGACCTGTGTCCCCCTTACCACAAGAAAGAAAGAGTTGGGAAGACCTTAACCCCATAGGCAAGATCCATGCAGAATGCAGGCACTTCCAGAACTATTCATTTATTTACCTATTCAGTCACTCCACCAAATGAGCATTTACCACATATCAGGATCGGGAGATACATTAGGGGAAAGCAAAGATGAAGAAGGCATTATGAATCATCCACAGTTTACAGGTGGACTATGAACTGAATAACATGTCAAGTTCAGGGATGGAGATGTATGTGGTTTGCTGTAGTAAATTTACAGAGTAAATTTCCATAATCCAGCCTGCGGTAAGTTATAGAAGGCTTCCTAAGGAGCTTATACGTAAACGAAAACTTAAAGTGAGTAAAAGTAAATGAAAGGACCAGAGAAAATTAGGACATTATCTTTCCAGGTGGAAGAAAAGTATACTGGCAAGAAACTGCATAGTCAGGGACAAGGACAGCAGAAGGACTGTTACTCATGAAAAGCCTACCAAGAGATTTTTTTTCTCTGCCTCACCCTCTGAGATTAAGATGGATAAGGTAAGAGGGTATGCCCCAAGGGATTGCTTGCACCTGAGCAACAAGAAAACTTCTCATCTTTTATTCTTTATCCAAGAAGTGCAAATGTATATTCAATCACATTTCTGAGCTCCGTTCAGGCTTTATCTTTCTAAATCGTACTTCTGACAGTTTGTTTTTTTTTTTGTTTGTTTGTTTTTTTGTTTTTTTTTTTGCTTAAAACTCAATCATCTGGTTTTCTGGATTGACATAAAATAATGATGGTTTCCTAAATCTGATTTTCTCCACACATTCTCCCAAAAATCATCTGGATAAACAAGAGCAGCAAATAAAACCACCCATAATATATGTCTTCAACATATTTAAGGAACAGAAAATACTACAGACTTAAAATATCTGCAAGTAGGGAATGTTTTAAATACAGTTTTTGGGGAAGAGTCAGGCACAGAGACTAACGAGACCAAAGGAAAGAAAAAGAGGAGGAAGGATCATAGATGGGACAGAATCTAAATAAAATTCACCCCAAAAGTGAAAGCCCCACCACGAGAAGAAAAATACTGAGAACAATGAAAACAGTAAACATGGTGTGATAGATGATGTGATATACCACTCAAATTCCCTTCAGGGATGAAGGTCTTATTCCCTCAGCTGATGGAAGTGCTGCTGACAGAAATCCTTCAGCTGTCAACCCCCTCAGAGATTGTCTCAGCTGAAGAAAGTCTCCTCTCTTAAGGTCACACATCCTCTGACCAGAGTGGCTCACACCCAAGGACTGATTAACAGGAGAGTATAAAAGCGTAGCCCTGTTTCCCTAATTCAAAGTTATTCTGAAGAGCCATGTCAACTCCAGAGCTTTTTTGTGGGGTTGGCTCAGGTCTTCATTGGGGCTATTTCACAGTGCAATGTCTCTCTCGGATTAGTCCTGCTCCCTTTACTTCCCTTACACATGTATAATGGAAGGATTCATTATATGTGTGTGTGTGTGTGTATATATATATATATATATATATATAGAGAGAGAGAGAGAGAGAGATGATCATAGAGATAGAGATAGATATCTAGCATAATAATCCCCACCTCAGAGTTTATTTCATGGAGAGTGTGAACTGTGATAGTTGATAATAAGTAGTCTAAGAAAGCAGATGCTCAAATAGGGGATTTTGGAGCTAGATTACTGCCACGTGACTAGCAATAAGAACCCCATCACTGGTGGTAGGTGGAGTACAGATAGCCCCTGGCAGAAGTTAGCATTGCAAAACTTTCACTGGAGGTGAGCTGGAATGGTATATCAGTAGACGGGAATGTATAAATTGGTGCAATGTGTCAGGCATATGAGGAATATTGAGGAAATGGAAACTATAAACACAGTGGAATTGAGTGGCTATTGCTAAGATTGACACTCTGGATACAGATAATAAAGAATAATTCATCATCAAATAAAATCAAATGTGAATGCCAGAGAGCCTCCTTCACAGAATAACAAAGGCTCTCTCATTGTCTCCATCTGAAGGGTAAAGAAAGCTGTGTACCAGGCTTAGGACTTAATAAGAATAACTGACTCCAAAGAATGTTAACTCTCCACCATGAATCACGGGCTGGGGAAATTTGAGTTGATGGACCTGAAAATTTTGCATGCCATGATTCTCTTGAATCCTCTGAGCCTATAGAAGCAGCCCACTCCTCCTATTACTTGTCACTACATCCCCTCCCCGCTTCCTTGAAAGAGAGAGATAATCATAAAATAGAATGCACACAACTCCTCCATGCAAAAATAACAAAATTGATTTGAGAAATTGCACTTCATCATACCAACAGAAAAGGGTGGTCTCTGCACTATAGGGACTTCCTGGGCCCCCATGATTGTTCCTCACTTCTTCTCTGGGCTACTAAGCCAACAATTAAAAGTAAACTACACACTAACCTATCAGAGAGTGTGCTGAACCTGCAGAGTGAGGAAAGGCACTGGACACAAAAACAGCAGCCTGACCTGGTCAACATGTCCCCGAAGGAGCTGGAAGAGAACAGAAGACTGAATTTGAAAAGTGCTGTGTCAACAGTGCGGGGACTAAACTTGGATAAAGAGGATGTTTACCAGTAGGGAGCACTCTTCTAGAATACAGGCTGTAATACCTTGATAAACGCCCCAGGAAGATAGGGCAAACATGCTGCTGAAATGACACCTAGAAGCATGGAAAAAGTAATGATCATGTGAAGTGAGGAAGAAATTCCAGAATTGCCATGTCAGGTGGTAGAAAAACAATTAAAAGACTCAGGGAAGTGAGCATATTAGAGTGGATATATTATGTAAGGGTGGAAAACCCACCCAGATAATCATGGTCCATGAGTGGGCCTAGAGGATGCACTATTTGTCACAGGACTAAGGAATATGCTAATGAGAGGGGCACCGACATCACCAAAAAGTTCATTGGTGGTTTTTTTTTCAGCCCACGGCTGACAGTAGAAAATGCCCTTATAGAACTGGTGTTCCTAACAGTAATGGGGATGATAAGACTCCCAAAGAAGAGGCCAGACTGACTGAAGGGGAGATCAGGTCCCTAGGAGAAAGGACCTTGAAACACCATAGAAAGTGAAAATAGTAATGATATACCCAATAGGTCTATTTTAACACCAGGGAATGGGTAATACTCAAACATTGTGAAGACTGTTGGGCACTGGTCCAAGTTATCGTGTTATTCTGCCTGCCCTGTTAGAGTCCTGGCTCAAGCCCAGCTCACAGTCAGTCCACTGGGTGCAGTTCCCAATTCCTGAATGAATAATACTAGGTAGTTTCCACAACATCCACACTGGTCCCCGGCCTGTGGAGTAAGAGCTATCATAATGCAGAAAGCCAAGAGGAAGCCTCTGAAATGCCCCCCCCCCCAAGATAACAAATCAATAAGCAGTATTGCTTCTTGGAGAAATGGCAGAAATTAAAATTACCTTTAAAGTCTAAAGGATGCACAGGGCATGATTCCTGTCAAAAGTACATTTAATTAATCATTCTGGTCCCTGTAAAAGCCAGCTGCATCCCGGGGATGACAACTGGACTATCACAAAGTCAACTAAGTAGAAGCCCCAATTGCAGCCTCCATACCAGATGTAGTATGTTTGAGATGTTATCATGACTTCAAGTACAAGGTTTGTGGCCAATGATCTATCAAATGTGTTCTTTTCTATCCCTATCATAAAGAGGATAAAAAAGTAATTCATATTCACCTTAAATGAAAAAGAGTATACATTTACAGCTTTTTTCCAAAAATTATAAATATGGTCCATGAAGTAGAACTAATATAAACAATAATCTGTGATCACAAAGCAAATAAAGCAAGAATTAATAACAAAATCACACACACACACGCAAAAATTCCACCTGAAAATTTTAAAAACAAAAACAAAAGCCCCAAACCTTTCTATTAAACACCTGTTAAGCTAAATGGAAAATGCAAACCCAAATTACAGAATTTGTAAAAATAATGGTAATGAAAAAATCTACCTATCAAAATATATGGGATTTATATCAAGAAAATGAAAACAGTAATCTGAGGGAAATTCATTACACGTACGCAAGGGTAACCCATACCAGATTTTCTTCTGCCCTTCATGCATTTTGGCTTCTAATTCATTCAAACTCTCTTTTCTCAGACCATGAGTCTGTTACCTGGATGACTGGGTCAGGATTCAGAACTACTATCCTCTTTTTCAGATACCCCCTTGACTCAGGGCACACCGATTCTCTTCCTTTCTTACTTCATGATAATGATAGCTCAAAGGTCTCATTCTCTTCTCCTTCCTCTGGACTTGGCCTGTGCTATCAATGCTCACTGAAAGAGATTTTAATAACTTTGAATATCAGGGAGAAGGATTTGGGGGTCTCTATTTTTTTATGTCCAGAAAGCACTTTGGCTCCTTAGACTAATCTGATCCTCCTAAATTGGTTAAGTATTGCTGCATAACAAAGAAACACAGACTCTCAGAGGGATATCACAATAAGCATTTATTCTATGCTTATGTTTCTGCAGATTTGGCTGGAATGGTTTTGTTAATCTCAGTTTTGCTTAAGCACCTGCTAGACCTTAATAGGTTAGGGGTTGGCTTGGCTTGGCTGGATGGTTCTGCTTCAAGCTGCAAATCTTTTGGTCCTCCAGGTAGTTCTTTTTTGGCCCAGTGGGCCATCAAGGGCATGTTTTCTCATGGAGAAGGCAGAGGCACAAGAAAACAAGCAAAACTTTGCTTTGACACTTAAGGCCTAGTGTTAGAATTGGTATACTGTCTCATCTACCTGCATGCCATTGGCCAAAGCAGGTCAAGGT
>PVKH010042723.1:0-10790 GCA_004027955.1 Chaetophractus vellerosus | reverse complement strand
CCCCTTTATTCCTTGGTCGTGGCCCCTTCTTCCATATTCAAAGCCAGTAGCATAGTATGTTCAAGTCTCTTTCTTGGGCTCTGACCCTCCTGCCTCCCTCTTATAGGAACTCTTTTGGTTCCATTAGGCCCACCCAGATAATCCAGGATAATCTCCCCATCTCAAAATCCTTAGCAAAATCACATCTGCAAGTTCCTTTTACCCTGTGTATTAATCATCCAAAGGAGTACTGATGCAAAATACCAGAAATCTGTTGGTTTTTACAAAAGGTATTTATTTGGGGTAGAAGCTTACAGTTACCAGGCCATAAAGCATAAGTTACTTCCCTCACCAAAGTCTGTTGCCACATGTTGGAGCAAGATGGCTGCCAATGTCTGCCAAGAGTTCAGGCTTCCTGGGTGCCTCTCTTCCCAGGACTTGTTTCTCTCCGGACTCAGCTGCTCTGCTCCTCTGTGTGCTTACTTCCCAGGGTCCAGCTCAAAACTCCAACTCTCTTCTGTGCTGTATAGTTTTCTCTGTGAGTCCTCACCCACCAAGGGCGCTGGGACTAGATGTCCCACTGATGTGGCCCAATCAAAGCCCTAATCACAACTCAATCAAATAAAAGTGAAACCTCTGAATCCAATAAATAAACAGGCCAGTTTACAAACATAATCCAATATCTATTTTTGGAATTCATAGATAATTCCCTGTAAAGGAACATATTCACAGGTTCTGGATATTAGGATGGGGCCATATTGAGGGCATGTGGGATGGTATTTCTCTGCCAACCACACTTAGTTTCTTCACACAGCAACCATTATATTCTGTCTCACAATTTTTTCGGTCAGAAATTTGGGCAGGACTTGATTGTGATTCTTTGGCTCCCTGTGGCATGGACAGAGGTCCCGGGTGGGATTTGCCTGGTAGGGCCTGGTTTTGAGACCAACAGTGTGTGCCTGCTGCCTCCCCTGGGTGGCCGAGCTCAGCGCACCTTGTTGAGTGGTGAGCCCATGTGTGACCTGTCCGTCGGGATGGTCTCAGGGTGATGGGATGTCTTACCTGGTGGCTCAGAGTTCCACAAAGGGTGTTCCAAGAGACAGGAATTGGAAGCCCCCGGTTTCTTCAGTCCAAGTGTCTCTTCCGCCTTGTTCTGTTTGTCACTGTAGTCACAAGCCTCTCAGATTATCGGGGGGAGGGGCACTGGCCCCACTGTTCCCTGGGACGTATGGCAGCTAGCTTCAGTCCACAGGGTGGATGGCTAGAGCAGGCTCCATAAGCAGGGAGTAACAGGTGGGAACTCTGGAGGGCTGGAGGAACTTAGGACTTTTCCGAGAGATGGCCTGGGTGGATTTGCAACACCTTGTAGGAGGAAAGAAGTGACACGGTGAGGCTGGAGAATTAGGCAGGGGCCAGTTCACAGAGGACCTTCTAGGTCATGTGAAGGTTATGGGGTTTATTCTTAGTGCAAGGGAGGGGACAGTGTGGACTTTGAGCAGGACAGGCCAGCTCTGGAGTGGGCAGTGAGGGAAGCCCATTACCTCACTGGGAGCCCATTGCGTGCCGGGTGAGGGATACCAGTGCTTTGGAATAGTGTGGTCGCCAGAGTGCGGTCAGTGGCAGCCTGTGTGCTGTTTGTCTGCAGCAAGGTAAGTAGAGAAGGCGAGAGGCAGTGATCACAATCCTTAATAACCATTTAACATTGCTGCAGCTTCCAGATGGGTGAGCAGTGGCCTCGAGCTTTCTATGTCTGCCTAACGTTATTCTTCTGTCATTTATACAAATATATTGGCATGGATTGGAAATTTTGCAAATAACCTGATATTGATCCTGTGCAGATCCCAGGGGACAGTCCTAGGGGACAACTTCTTACCTTAACACAGGTCATATCTTCCCATGTCCTTCCCTTGGGTGCCCTGGGCTCTGCTAATGGAAAAAGAACACTACAAACACAAGTGCTGGGTTTCTCGGACTGAACTGAAGTCAAACACATTCTTATTTGTTCATTTAATAAGGGACTGCCGAGGACCTGGACATAGCACTTTTTTCCAAAGTCTATTAACATCCCTAATATGGTTGCTTTTTCACAAAATCGTGTCAGAATTTCTTTGTCATGTCTTTAGTATTTGCATTTTGGAATTGTGCTCTCTGATTGCATTTATTGTGAAAGACCTCTTATCCATAGAGACAAGGGCCAATTTGTGGTTGGCTAATGTAAGAAATGAATAGATTAAAGCAGGAATTCATTTAAAAATTAATATGTATACTGTGAATGTTTTCTTTTGATTCAAAATGTGTAATCACCCCTTCATTGTCCAATCTTTGAAGTTCAGCTGAAATTTTTTCTTGGAATATAATGACTGATTGAAGTTCTGTGTTGTCTTTCCTTGCAAAAATTGTAGGACAGCGGATCCTTTATGATTTTCAGTTTTGATGTCTTTAAACTTGGTAGGACAAAATGTACTTTTATTTTTTAAAAAGAAACAGACCTGATAGAAGAAATTGGTGGTGCTGGTAGGAGAAATACAATATGAAAGGTACTATGTTATCTACCTAATCAGAAATCCACATATTTGAAATTAGAATCAGTGTGTTTTCATTATGATAAAATGAGAAAGAAGCCGATATGGTTCATTTTTGCAAATATTGAATGTATGAACAACCCGACCTTAAATCTTGGCAGAGAGACAAGATGTACAAGGGTTGGGCAGCTTCAGCTCCTCCAATACTCTTTCTGCTAATAAAGAGTGTCTGGTAAATTCACTCTCTTTCCTGAGAGTTTCATCTCTCAGAAGTTAGAAATAGTAACGGTGAAAAGGTTATAAAATAAAAATATGGAAAATGAAATTCTGATTGTATACTTGAGACAGATTCCAATGTTCAGAAATTGGAGCCCATGTGAATGGCTCTCGTATGAGCTCAGATTTCAAAATGCCATGTAAAAGGAGGGGACAGACATAGAGTGAAGGGAACAGCCATGGACATGCACATCTTTGAGGACAGCATCAGTGAGATGAACGTCAGAAATGAACTGGGACACACAACCATGAAAAAGCATAAAACTACAAGAAAGTACAGTTTGAAGTTTTGTAAGAAAGTAAAGTAGGAGGCATCAAAGAAAACAGGACAATGACAGAAGGTAGTAGAACATAACTGATATGATAATGCAGGGGGAAAGCAGAGCAGCACTGACACTTGTGTCCAGTTCTTTCGGTGGCAGGGAGCTAGGAGAATAGCCACTGACTATCCTGTAGTGCTTACTCTGTAGCAGGCATGGTTCTAAGTGCCTTACTCATTTAACCCAACAACGGATGAGACGGTGCTGTCACTATAACCACTGAGAGTGGCATTGAGTTTAAGTAATTGGTCGAGGGCCATCCAGCTCAGTGTATCTTGAACTAAGTCAAACTTACTCTGTACTCCATTCTTCACTCTAGAAGTCTGTGATTTAAAATTGCGGTCCACAAAAGGTGATGCTGTGTTTTAAAAAGAGCCTTTACGTACAACTCAACAAGGCTGGGCCTCTCGCTGTGCAGGGACTGAAGGAACTGGCAATAAACCAGTCACTGGATTTTTTTAAATGGGGAAAGTGTCAACTCCTGGAACTTCAGCCTGTTAAGTCGGATTCATTCATTCCGCCAATCTCGTTCATCACCTGTTACATGGCAGGCACTGTGCCTAGTGTCAAGGGTAAAATGTGGTAGAGGCCACCCCTGTTTTCCAGTAGTGCAATCTATGGCAAAGACGAACAAGGGAAGGGGGACTGTAATTTACTTTAACAGGAGAGGCACTGTAATAGGAACTTACAGATCTTACCAGGGCCCAGAGGAAGGAGCAGCCGTGCCTGGGCAGGGGCATCTTCCAGAGGCTTCCCAGGGGAGCTGATGTTTGACCAAAGCTTTGGTGGAAAAGGAGTCCACAAGTGGGAAGTAGAAAGAAGAGCTGTGCTTGTATGTGAGGAAAGACTGAGAAGTCTGAAAGTGCCAAAGAGTTTATGAACATTGGTTACTTCGCCCCGGCTACCCAAAGTGGAATCAAGGACCAACAGCTTCACGGCCCTCCACCCCAGGCCTGCTGAATGAGAACCTGCCTCTTAGCAAGTGTCACCAGGTCCTTGCCTGCACATTACAGTTGGAAAAGTGCTGTGGTGGAGCAAGCGTGCGGTTCTGCTGTTGCGTGCACGGGGAATGGTGGAGCAGGAGGATACCGTGTCTTGTGTTCAGGCTGACTTCACACTTTATCCCAAAGGCAGTGATGACCTATTGCAAAATCCTGGTGCGGCTTAGTGAGTGGTTTGTACACCTGGTCCTTGTAAGCTATCAGTCTGATGTCAACCTGTTGGTAATTTCCAGAAGCAAATTTGGTGATCACTGGAAATTTTTATGGTGCTAAGAGCAAATTCTTCCAATGTCTATAGAAAGTAATATTTCAGAATTTGTGACACGAGAAAATGAAGAATCAAAACAGCCTTCTGCCCCTCTCCATCTTACTGCTCTCAACATTGAAATAGTTAGAGCCGTATAAACCCAAGTCTGCACCCTTTCCCTAATCCAGATTTCCTTTTCCACCTTCTGACTGAGTCAGAAAATGAGCCTTCAGTGGATGCTCTCAGTAAGGAGTGTTGTATTTTGATCACTGGGGATCTGTCATGTTAGAGAAACACTTTGGTGAATAATTATTGAGGCCAGCTTGCATTTTTGGTTCATATCTGACACTGGAATTTATTCTTAAATTCCCCATCTGGTTCTTCAGGTCCAGAAATATCTCACGGTCTGAGCTGGGGCTTTGGACTCAGACGTCCTGGCCTCAAAATCGAGTTAAGTGATTTATTGGACCTCTACAAAGTTCAGTCTCTCATTCCACAGCATGGGGATGAAAATGCTTATGACTTAGCTTAATGCAAGGATTAGAATATAACATATGTGAAAGCTGCAAGATCCTTGCCTGGTGCATGGAAAATGCTCAATGAACAGTTGCCATTGTTTATAAGTTGCAGATTCAAGTCTGTTGAGTAGACTCGGTCAGTGACTAGCAGCATCAGTAGGGCCAGGTAGCTGCGGCTTGGGGCAGACTGCCCTGCGTGAGGGGTTGCCAGCTGCTCTTGCTGTCTACCTGAGCTCTGATTTGCCTGCTGCATCCACCCAGCTGTGGACCCTAGAAGTACCTCATCCCTAATTGAGGCAGAGACAGACTAGGATATTTTAAAGAGGCTTCTTTGCCTTGGATGGCATTTCATGAGATATCCCAATGAACTTTAGTCTTAGGGGCTGATCTGCTCTCCTTCTCTGCTTTCAGTCTTACCTGTACCAGCATGGCAAGTGCAGCCTGTGTATTTTAAGGTCAGGATGCACCAGCTCACCCGAGATTACTGAGCATCTCAGAGCGGGTGTTTGCCGAGGCCCCCATCGCCTTTGCTAACATCTGACACTGGAATTTATTTTTAAATTCCCCATCTGGTTCTTCAGGTCCAGAAATATCTCAAGGTCTGAGCTGAGATATTACTCCCAGAGGTTAAGCCCCCAACGGAATCTCTGTGCTTGTCATCCATTAGTTTCCCCCCAGAAATTCTGGCTAGGACATCAAATATTAGTGTTTTAGGGACCCATTGAATTGAACCAGTCCCCTCAAAATCTTTTCACAAGGCTGAGGGTGGTGGGCAATGCACACCCACCCTGCAGTCAGGGACAGTCAAGGATGAAAATCCAGCCTCAACTAAGGGCTGAGTCCTGCATGCCTACTGCTGCTTCCTGAATGGCCAGTCAGTTAATTCCCACCTCCTTGCCTGGGGATGAGCCTGTGAGATGGCAGAGAGAGCCTGGGAGTTTAGGTTGTGTGGAAATTCCTCCACAGGGAAACATGAGATTGGGGAGTATCTTAGTTTGCCAGGTTGCTATGATAAATACCACACAATGGGTTGGATGAATCTTTTGGCTCACAGTTTTGTGGCTAGAAGTCCTGAGTCAAGATACCAGCAGGGCTTGCTTTCTCCCAGAGTCTGTACCTCCTTGTGCTGACTGCCAGCAATCCTTGGGGTTCCTTGGCTTGTAGCTCTCCCTCCTCTCACGGGGCAGTGTTCTCTCCCTTTGTCTGCTCTTCTAGACTTTTCCTCTGACTTCTGGCTTCTAGTTCCTCTTGTGTTTCTCTTTATAAGGCCTTCTCAAGGCCCACCCTTATTCACTTGGGCCATACCTTAATACTATCTTCAAGAGGTCCTGTTTTCAATGGGTTCACCCCCACAGCAATGCAGATGGAAACTAAGTCGATGTTGTATTGGTGTATTATAAGTCAGTCCACCACAGGGAGGAGGTGTCTCTCCTAACAGGCTTCACCGCCTTTTTTGTAAATGTGACCTTTGGCATATTTGGTATTTCAGTGAGACTCTAAAGAGCATGCTTCCAACACTCATGATTTCAATAAGCCTAGCAGTTAAAATCATTGGTATTTTATAGCTAGACGAGGTCTTAGAGACATTCTAACTCAGTGATCTCTTTCCACTTCTCAATGCTGCTTTTATGTTCTTGAGTATAGAAAAACTAACAAGTTGGCAGCTTCTTATGTTTTTCTCCAATGCTTTCTGTTTGTTGCAAAATGATAAAAGGGAAACACAAATCCATTTTGGAAGTGGCCAGGATGTGTAATCCTCCAAGGGTACCAGGTAGGGGTGGTTTTTAGGGGGTCTTGTATTTCAGGGCCTGAACAGAAGCACCAATATAACCCCAAAATAGAGTGAGAAGGTCCTTTCTAGCACTCAGTTTCTGATATGGAGGAGCTGGGAGTGGTTGCAATGACCAAGAATTTGGGGCCATTTGGAAAGGAAAGATTTGTTCTCCATCAAACCTGCTCTTCCTTACATAAGCCAAAACCCCTAAATTGTGTGAGAGCCAACTGAGCCTTTCAGGTGATTCTACATGAAAGACAGTTTGCATTGCTCTAGACCCAATTGTATGTCTTGGACCAAGCCTGGTTGACCTTGATAGTTAGAACAAGGCCAATCCAGTCACTCCCGAGGGGTGGAGGAATCCATAGCAGAGCCTTCATCATGCATTCATCTTACACATCCCAGTCTCCTGAAATTCTTATATCCCATCATGACAACTTGCCTGCCATGTCCCATTGATTTCGTGGCTTTATTTAAGAAAAGGAGAGCTGTTGCATTTCAATTACATAAACTAGGTGCAAAACTCTAGGTAGTTACTGTCTGCCTTTCTTCTTGTGACCAGAGTACCATTTCACTCATCTCCATTATAATTTGTTTAACAGGTTTTATTTACTCTTCTCACTTAATACATGAACCCTTTTATGTGTTTAGCAGTTATTTATTTTAGTGGGTCTGCAGTGAATAATGTTGTGAGCAGCCAAATTTTTCACGCAGTAATTTTTTATGAACCATTCAAAGAGAGCTCGACTTTTATAAATCCAAATGAAATCTCCGGAAGCCAGGGTCTCCATCCTCAGGCTTCCTCATAGAATTGCTCCTCTTTGGATAAGTTTGAATTATTGGTCTAGCCAGCCTTATCTTTTCCCCTTGTTGCAATATTTTAGGAGAATTGGCCAAACCTTAGCTAAAGATTTGCGTGGATTCTGATTTTTAAGAGCCAGCAAAATGTAGCCAGGAATCACCTTGTCCTCTCTGCTGTCCTTGGGTTTGTTGATTACGACCTCAATGTAGTACCTGTATAAAACTCACGCTGGCTTCTTTGCATCAATATATAGAAAGACAAACTTAGCGTGGATGTAATAACACCGGGGAAGCCCTCCTCTTTCCCTTGTGCACTGTGGCCAGGGTTGGAAAATGAGTGGAAGATGGGTTAAATTTCTTTGAAATGTTAAGTATGGAACAGTGGACCATGCCTTGTTGAAAAGCGTTGCGCCAAAATGCATGTTCGTTCAGAACCTGTGAATGTGATCTTCTTTGGAAACAGGGTCTTTAATGATGTAGTCATGTTAAGCTGAGGACATACAGGATTAAAGTGGACCTTAAATCCTCATAAGAAGAGGGGAATTTGGACAGAGATACAGACACACAGAAGGGAGAATGTCATGTGAAGACAAAGGCAGAGATTGGAGTTGCGCTGCCACAAGCCAAGAATGCCAAGGATTGCGGGGAATCACCAGAAGCCAGAAGAGGCACGGAAGGATGCTCCCCTAGAGCCTTCAGAGGGAACACAACCTGGCCCACACCCCAAGTTTGGACTTCGAGCACCCAGAACTGTGCCACAGTAACTTGCTACTTAGTTTGCCGTAATTTATCATGGCAGCCCTAGGAAATGACTTCACTCCATTCCGAGCAAGAATTGAAGGTTGAGCTCAGAGAGTTTGAAGGAAGCATTTGCTTTTCTACCACTTAAGGTTGATGGAGGTGAAGACTGCTGTGTTCCAGGAAGAGGAAGTAGTTCCTGTGTGTGTAGTTGATAGCAAGTGCTTCAGAGTCCTTGAAAGAAAGTCTGTGTTGACTGTACGCACTCTTCTGTGAGTGACTCATCTAGCTGTTGTTTGGTCATTAGCACGTCTACTTGAACGTGATCTGAGGCCCTGTCTAGGCTTAGCAAATACTGGGGGGAGCCATGTCCAAATTAGTGCTCACGTGCATGTCTGGCACAATGCTTCTGTCCATTATAAAATCAAAATAAGTGACTTTTTAATTAAAAATTGTTTTGATGATTTTGCCTTCATTCATTAACAGGGATAATGAGTTTGTCAGGCCACAAGAGCCTGCCTGGAATTTCCAGTTCTGAATCCTTCCTCATTGATGGGTGGCTCTTTATGCTGATGATTTGCAATGAAGAGTCAGAGAGTAGTCCTCTTACTTCCCTTATGTGGGAAATTATACACCAACCATGTTAAAGTGGCATTGACTTATTCACCCCTGCCTCATTGAGGGAAAGAGAGAGAGATTAAGAAACATTTAATCACTACTTTGCCTGCTTGGAGAATGCTTCATTTCCCAGTTAACACTCTTTCAGGCTCAAGAGGTCTTCAGTTTGACGTTTGCTTTAGGACAGTGGATTTCAGTGTTCTGGTAAATGCATCCCATCAGAGGATCAGGGATGTGCAGTGAGCTTAAAGCCTCAATGAGCCATGCAGTTTTAGCTGAATTAAAGGGCATTCTTGTGGTGCTTTTCAGATCTAGACAAGCTAGAGTATTCATAAGGAAGTAAGTCTCCACGCACACACACACTGGAAGGGGGAGGAGGATTGTCATCTGGGAGTGCTCTGGTTGCTTGATGGGACACATGGTCATCGGGCCCTCACCTTTGGATGGACCCAGGGAAAGAGCAGAGCAAGAGAGAGTGGAAGCCAGCAAGCTGAATGCAGATCCGTAACCCTCCTGGGATTTTATCTTTGCCTTCTTCCCTTCCAAGCTGGGGTGTTGACCCAGCCTGATAATCAGTGATTTTCACAGGCAAAGTGAAGTACAAGGCTAATATGAGTCAGGCAGTTTTCACCAGAACCTGGACAGATTTCCTTATGTGAATATTTGCTTTTGGAGAGTTGTTTGCTGTATTGTTGTTTCCTTTTCTTTAAACGAGCATGTATTTTCAGTTACCCCCTTTACATGAATTGATGCCTTCCTTTGGTATAGTCCTCCAAGATAATAAAGCTCTCTCATGGTTTCTTAGATTGTTTTTTAAAAATATCTTTATAACTCTTTGTCCTCCCTGCAAAGGGTTTATGTGGTTCAATTCTATATGAAACTTTATATATTGAAAATGCTGTCCAATAATGAAAAGTCTTGGCTGCATTGTTCACTTGGAAATGACAACACCATTGCCTAGCTTTCTTTTCATATGTGGAATTTTGGCTTGTTTAGAGCATGTTCTCTGTTCTAACAATCACCCACAGCCAATTACTTCATTCATTTGTATTCTAAAAAACTCTAAAACTTTTGGAGGCATTGCGATTTGACGGGGGTGGATAGAGATGGGAAGAGGGACCACATTAAAAATCAAGATTAAACCACGAGCTCATCAGGTAGTGTTGGTAATTCAACTTCTAACTCTCAGTATCTTCATTTATAAAGTTGGGATAATAATATGTGCCCCACATCTCACAAATTAAAGGTTTGCGACACTATAAGGGAAATATCATGAAAATGTGCCTCTTTTTGAACATTTACATATGATTTAAATAATAATAATTGTAATGAGTGCTTAATTTGCATCTAAAATTATTCGATTTACTTCTAATATAATCCTCCCAATATCCCCAAGAAGGTAGCTTTATTATTGTCCCCATTTTACAGATGAAGAAACAGAGACAAAGAGATTGAGGATCTTGCCTAAGATTCTACTGCTAGTAAGTGGTTGACTTGTAAGTTGAACCCAGACAGCCTGGCTCCAGAATAAAGGATTTGAAACAATTCCAAGAAATAATTTTCACAAAGTTTAGCTGGAACCAACTTGAAAACTGAAATGTTGCCTCGATGGCTATGGCAGGGCCTAAATAGATTCTCCTCCATTAATGGAAATTAGACATTCTTCTTGGCTGATCTTATTCTTCAAATCATTTTCAGCTGTTTTGGAGCTTTGGAATTGCTGGAAATATTTAAACACCACGTTGTTGATTTCACTCTTTTTTTTGGCTTTGCAATCTCTAAAATTCTATCCCTCTTTTTAATTCTTAATGGCGAGTTACCATGTGATGCTAAAGGTTGAGATGTTTTGGACTATTAATCTCAGAGATGTAGGTTGTGTTGCTTTGAGCCCAGCTGACCGTCACCGTGGGGAGTATATGACTCAGTGATAACCCCAGAAATGTCAGGAGCCTGATTTGGCCTGGTTGATTCCAGAATTTACTGAGGGTTCAGAATA
>PVKH010042722.1:0-10790 GCA_004027955.1 Chaetophractus vellerosus | reverse complement strand
CAAAGATGTCTAAGAAGCAGCAACCAAAGAAGAGGAAAACTTGGAAGTATGCTTGAGAAGCTACAAAAAAAAAAAAAAGTATTTCAATGAAGAAGTAGTCAACATTGTGAAATGCTTTTGGAGAACTTTGTTGAGGACTAAAAAAATAACCTGTGGATTTATTGACAAAGAGCTCATTAGGGACCTTTAACAAAGGTCAGTTTTGGGGGAAGGACTGGATTGAAAGCCAGATTGGAATAGTTGCATTCCTTTGAACTTTCTTCTAAATAAAGCGGCACAGTGAACTAAGGTGCGTTAAGGACACAGTGGGGTTAGACAACTTATTGATTTTAAAAGTTCCCTTTTTATGCATGTGTTGTTGTTTTACTCTGAAACATTAACATAACAATAATCTGGACTTTATTTTTCCATGCTGTGACCTTTTCCATGATTTAACGTGGGGGAAAAAGGGAACTTATCAAGTAGGAAGTCTAGTGACTTTATTAAGAGCTCTTTACTTCCCTTGAAATAATGCACAAATTCTCCTTGTGCTTCCATATTTTCTCGTACTTAAGAAACAAACAAGTATTCTTTAGTCCTTTTACTAAAACATGGTGATTTATTGAGTCGTAGTATAGACAGTATAGTGTTAAAAATTTTCTATTAAGTAAATGGGTTTATTTCAACATGGCATATTTCAATCTGTTAAGTGCTACATGTTGCCAAAATGTATTTCCCTTTTTCTTTTCCTTTTTTGGGGAGTGGGGGGATAGGACAGAGCATTTAAATGGCCTGGACTTACTTAAAATTTTTCAACAATTCAGGGTCTTAGGGAATAACTTCTGTTAAAGAATATAAATTGATTCTTGTTTCTTCTAGTATAGTCAGCATTTATGTTTTAATTATATTATTAGCATTTTAAATATTAAAAAGTAATGGTGTTTTATATTTTGTCTTTAATTTTGACAAGTTCTTCTAATTCAAGTTCTCTTTAATGCCTACTTGAGGGGAATGGATGTGGCTCATTCCTTAGGGTACTTGCCTCTCCTCTGGGAGGTCCCGGGTTTGGTTCCCTGTGTCTCCTGGAGAAGGCAAGCAAACAATGAGAAGACAGATGAGTGAGCCATCTGGGGGAAGCGGGGGATAAATAAAAATATAGTAAATTGAAAAAAAAAATGCCTACTTGAGTGTTATTTTGAGATAAATGATGGTTAAGAGTCTGGATTTAGACTCTAGATATTGGGCAATCTGTAAGTTGTTGGATGAATGATGTTGAGGGTTTTCTGATCAGATTAAATACTCAATTCAAAGAAATGAGACTCTTTTCTCTCTTGCCAGGTACATTCTTTAAGTGTAATATGAAACTAGTGGAGTCAAGTAAAGAGGAAATGTAAATATATATAAAAAGGTCCTATTAATCAAATTCAAATTCGATCCAAGTTTAAATCAAAGTAAATACCATCTCACCTACTAAACTGGTAAAGATGAATGTTCACACAAAAATCTGTACATGAATGTTCATAGCATCTTTATTTGTGATAGCCCAAAGCTGGAAATAGCCCAAATATCCTTTGTTTTTTCATCAATGTTGTACTACTCAGCAGTAAAAAGGAACAGACTATTGATAAAGGCAACAACTTGGGTAAGTCTCAAAGACGTGCTGAGTGGGAGAAGCCAGTTTCAGAAGGTTGTATACTGTATGATTTCATTTATTTAACATTCTTAAAAAGACAAAACTATAGTGATGGAAAACAAAACAGTGGTTGCCAGCGGTTTTGGGTGGGGTGAGGGTGTGTCTATAAAGAAAAAGCCCAAGGGAGTCTTTTGAGGGGTGGTGGAACACCATGTAGGCTCCTACTCAAGGTTTACAACAGCATGGTTCCTTTCAGGGACTGATAAGAGTTCATTGGGGCATGTATTAGGGGTTGCCCATGCTTGAAAATTCTGACAGATGACTCAAGCTATATATGAGTCATTTGTTTTCTCAGAAAAAAACTCAATGGTTCTGAGGACCTTATTGTGTGAAGATAGTGAACCCACTTTCTAAATCCATGAATGCCAGGGATAAAGATATGAATTATCTGAATTCTGGTAGTGACTGCGTTTCAGTTTTTGAGAGATTGATTTACTTGGATTAAAGATGTACAAGTCTTTTACATACAAAGTGGACATACTTTTTTTTTTTTTTTTTTGTCGTCTTTGGTAGATGCTTAGGAGTGGAATGGCTGGCTTTTAGTAGGTTTATGTTAACTTTTTAAGAATCTGTCAAACTGTTTTCCAAAGTGGTTGTACTGTTTTATATTCCTTCTACCAAGGTATGGTATTTCTCTTGGTGCCACATGTTTGGCAACCCATGGTATAGTCAGATTTTAATTTAGCCATTCTAATGGATGTGTGATATTATCTCATTGTGTTTCTAATTTGCATTTCCTGGATGACTAATGATGGTAAGCATCTTTTTATGTGTTTATTGGCCATTTGATAATATTCTTTTCTGAGGTGTCCAAGTTTTTTGTTCATTTTCCATTGATTTGTGTGTTGTTTTATTTTATTTATTTTTAAAAAAATTCTAAAAAGATTTATTTATTCCCCCCACCCCCTCGTTGTTTTTGTGCTTGCTGTCTGCTCTCTGTGTATTCTTCTGTGTCTGCTTATCTTCCCTTTAGGAGGCACCAAGAACCAATCCTGGGACCTTCTGGTGTGGGAAAGAGGCGCTCAATCTCTTGTGCCACCTCAGCTCCCTGGTCTGCTGCGTCTCTTGTTGTTTCTCCTCTGTGTCTCTTTTTGTTGTGTCATCTTGCTGCCCCAGCCCTCCTTGTGGGCCAGCAGTCCATGCAGGCCAGCACTCCTGCGTGGGCCACCTCTCCACTCAGGCCAGCTAGCTGCATGGGCCAGCTTGCCTTTCACCAGGAAGCCCCGGGAATTGAACCCTGGACCTTCTATATGTAGACAGGAGTCCAATTGCTTGAGCCACATCCTTCAACCTGTTGTTTTATTTTTGAGCTGTAAGAATTCTTTATATATTCATTTATCTATCCATTGAAAATCTAGTGTGAGGGTGAGGGTGGTCTTTATTTCTTATGGGGGTGCTAAGGGAAGTATGGGAGTTTTTGTCTGTAGGGGCAAGTATTTGAATTGTTTAACAGTAGATAAGTTGTAGTGCTCCTTAACTTCTAAACTTTGCAGGATTTAGAATATCTAATATGTGCTTTTCAATCTACCTTGCTATTGTTTTTTGTTTTGTTTTATTGTGTTTTGTCTTTTTAAAAATTGAGGTATAATTTACATACATTAAAATGTATAGATCTTTCTTAAATGTTCAGTTTGGTTTTTGTACACTCTCATGCATTCAACACTCAAAGCAAGTTTTTCTGTCCATTTCCAGTCAGTCCACCCACTCTAGAGGCAGTACCACTTTCTGATTTCTATCATCATAGATTAGTTTTCCTGTTACTGGATAATTTTTGTCACGTAGGTTAGTTTCCCTGCTGCCGGAGTATTATTTTCTGTGTAACATTGGTTGGATATGTTTTTTATAGTATATCCAGGATATACTAGAAATGTTCTTGACCAAAGTATGAGACTTTTGTAAGAAGAATTTTATTTCCTCATCATATGCTAGTGAATTCTCAGAATCAGTGGCCCAAATAGGAAACTAAAATATTTTGATGAAATTTAGTCTCATACCTATTTTGTTGTTTTACATTTCTTCCTGTTTGAAAAAATTATACGTTTTTCTTTCAGAGAATGCTGCAATATTGTTTACTTCTCTTTGACTTGTCACTGTTATTTAAATCGGTTGTTTAAAACAAGTGATTTTAGGTTTTTTATATGCTGTAGGCTTTGAAATATTATCATTAATTCCTAGAGTTTCTAAATGTTATAATGACTACTATTCTTCAACTGAGTTTTTGTGACTTTGTGACAATGAAAAACATTAATTTCACTCACAATGGAAATGCTAGCACTTAATATTTGGATTTCTTAATTTATAATATGCTAATATGAATATAATAAAATATTCTTTCATATTCTTAATACAATCTGATTTTCTTGAGCCTTTATTTTTGTTTGAATGTCCTTACTACTTAGACGTCAAAGAGTCATCTTTAGTAATGTGGTTTTTAATTGTATATTTTTAAATCCTAGTTCATTCAGCTCCAACAGAAATAACAGTGTCCAAGGGAAAAGAAGAGGAATCTGATAGTCTAGTTAAATATTACAGTGTTGTTTGGTGTAAGGCTTCAAAGAAAAAACACAAAAAGTGGGAAGGTGATGCTGTTCTTATTGTAAAAGGAAGATCATTTTCATTAAAGGATTTGGAAGGCAAAAACATCGGAAGAGGTATTGTTTACTGAAAGTTTATGATTTGGCCTAAAATTAGAGCATATCTCGGGTTACAGGATTGAAATATAATTGGATTTTGTAAAGGGACAGATTGCAAAATTTTTAAAGTGATTTCCATGTCAAAAATATGTGATAAAATTATCTCACAATATTTAGTCAGTCTGATAATCTTTTGACCTATGCTAGCTCATTGAGGCAAATCTCACCCTATTGGTTTCATTTTCTCCCAAAATGAAATGGTTGGCTAGGTATATACAATTATTCTGGCATTTTCTGGTTTGGTCTTGGTGTCTTCTAAAAATTTTTGTTTGGTAAATGTTGTGATTAAAATTTTAAAGGATGTTAATATTAGAAATAGAATGATTAATTTCAGTGATACTCATTTTAAAATCTAGAAAGAAGAATAAGGAGATAATGGTTAGGCAGGACCTAGATTAATACATCAAAATTGGAGGTTACCATTATTTTCCTTACAAAATGGTGCTAGCACAACTTGTGCTAATACAAATATGCCCCCAAATTCAGAATGCCTAAACACAGTTGTCTCTTATTGTTCAATTTTGGGTGTGGCCCATAATTATAAAATCTATTCTACATGTTCATTCACCTAAAAATATCATAGTTTATATTTTTTGAGTGACTGTTATGTACTAAGTACTATGCTAAGAATAAAGATTCAAAGATGAATTTAGCTTATATTTTGGTGGGGACAAGGCAATGTAATTAATAATTAAGAAGCAATGAGATAATTGTTCCATGAGAACTTTTACTAAGTGTAATGGGAGTATAGAATGACCATTTAAGGCTGCTAAGAGGCTAGGTGGAAGACTTCATAGGAATTTTTTAAGGTAAGAGTTGAAGGTTGAATAGTTTTGGAGGTTATGGGAAAAGTGCATGTTCTAGGCAAAAGGGAATAGCATTTACAAAGGCTCACAGGCATGAAAGAATTAGAACTAGTTCCATGTTTAAGAGTGTAGTATACGAAGGGGAATTGCAGAGTGACTGGAGTTGAGTCTGGGCTCTAAGAAAACTGAAGGCTGAATGGTTGAAATGACTGATAGCTTGTGATAATGCAGTAGAACTCATCTGACCCTCATTTATATAATATCCTGAAAAAATAAGTGTGGGAAACAAAGTTCTAGAGTTATAAGAATGTCTTCTGGAGATTTAAAAAAGTTTAAGAGAGTCATTACTGTGGATCAAAATGAAATTAGAGATCCTAGAGTTAGAGAAACTTTTAAAAGTACCTCAAAATTTAAAGATTATTTTAAATCTTTAGAAAATTAAAACTTTTAGAAAAGAAATTTTCTAAAATATGAGTCTTTTAGTGTTTTTAGAAACTCAAATTTTTAGTATACACAGTTTCTGCCCTTTCTAAGGATGCACTAACTATTTGATTAATGTAGATAAGCATGAATCTAGAAGTGCATCAATATCTGGTTAATGAGCTCACTCAGAGCACACTGATTGACTTGTTCATATTTATTTCCCCCATCACCATACACATGGCAATTCTTAATAAATGTCTGTTGAATTAATATTAATTAAAAAAGTTGAATAATAAAATATCTTTTTTTATTAAATAGCTAGAATTTGGAATATCAGTGGCATCTTGCCACAACTGAATTCTAATTTTCCTGTCTTATGCAGAACAATTCAATATTAGTTGTGGTAGCAATTGTTGTATTTGCTAGTTCTCCTTCATGTTTCCACCTGTTTCCAAGTGGAACTATAGATGCCTACACTGTTTTTCTGGTTTGTTCATAAAATAGGAAGATGCCTATATTTTATCAAGCCCATTTCTTGGCTTGATTTTCCACAGACTAGAGATAGCTAAACTGTAAGATTATATAGTAGGCTTTATTTTCAACAAAATTGTCTAGTTTTTTCTAAAGCTTGGCTACTTTTTATACTTGTTAGTATTTATTTCTTCGGATTTTTTTTTTAACCAAAACAATAGATTATATTTTTATCCATTCTGGGTAATAGATACAAGGCTATTTAAGTTCAAAACACAGTTTTCATTTCTTACATTCAGAGATAATATAAGAGAAGGTGACTTTGGTATCACTAATTAAGTAATCTTAGAGCTGAGTGTCAATAAATTAACTTTTTTTCATCCTCAATATAAGGCATTGGATACAAATTTAAAGATTTTGAAAAGATTGATGAGGGACAGACCCTGATGATTGGTGGAAAAGAAATAGAAGTCATGGGTATAATCTCTCCAGAAGACTTCAACAGTGGCAAGTGTTTTCAGCTTGGAGGAGGAAGTCTTCCTATCTCAGGTTCTTCTCAGCCTGCTGTGAAGTGTTTCTCTAAACCTTTCAAAAGCGTCTGTAAACCAAGTTCAAAGGAAAATAGACAGAATGGGTTCCAAAATTGCAAACCTCGCCATGACCCATATGCACCAAGTAAGATTTAAAAAATAATTTGAATAATCTATTTTTTATTGTTGAAAGGTTTTTGGTGTGTGAATTTCAGGTTTAGAGTTTGTTTTAGAGTTGTCAAGTTAAAGTATATATTTTTCAGATATATAATCTGACACAAGGGATAATTTTGAATTAAAAAATTATTGTTTGGGAATTATTTCATATGGAAATGTATAATTCCAAGAATCTCAAAATACTATACAGTGTTGAAGGAAAAATATGTAAATTGTAGATGCATTTACACATGTGTGCATAAGTTTAAATAAAACCTGACAACTTTATTAAGGGGAAAAATAGTAAATTCATGAATCAGAATT
The DNA here is from genome assembly GCA_004027955.1 of Chaetophractus vellerosus. Taxonomy (NCBI): domain Eukaryota; kingdom Metazoa; phylum Chordata; class Mammalia; order Cingulata; family Chlamyphoridae; genus Chaetophractus; species Chaetophractus vellerosus. The sequence continues at coordinate 3,715 of PVKH010042722.1, read as the reverse complement.
ATCTTTATGCTACTGGTTAAAGATCCTATGCCTTGATTACATGTATTAGTGTATGAAAATATTAAATGGTGAGATGCCATGCAAAGAATTCAAATTTTACTTATGAAAATTCAATTCAATTTAGTTACCTTTCACATTAATGAATTTAATTTAAAAAAATCACATTAAAAAAAGGAACCTTAGCTTTTGTTTCTGGCTATTCTCCCGGAGCTTTACAGGCAAGTAAATTTTGAATTATAGTGTAGAGGATGTGAAAGTTAGAGGATAGAGTAAGCTTCTTTCATAAAAAAAATTAAAATAAAAGTATATAAAGTAGCATAGTTGGGGGGCTGGCTTGTAGCCCAGTGGATAGGGCGCCAGTTCACCCCATGGGAGGCTCCGGGTTCAGTTCCTGGGGGCCTCTCCTAGCGGGCAGACCGCCTTGAGAGGGCAAGCCGCCATGGGCGGGGCAGAGCCGCCGTGGGCAGGGCAAAAAGCTGCCATGGGCAGGGCAAAAGGCTACCACGGGCATGGCAAAGCCGCCACGGGCAGGGCAAAGACGCCACGGGCAGGGCAAGTCGCCCGCGAACAGAGCAGAGCCGCCCGCGAGTGGGGCAAGCCTCCTGCGCGGTGAGCTGACTCGGTGTGTTGCTGCAACGGGGGGAGACAAAGCAGACACAGGAGAACGCAAAAATGAACACAGCAAGAACAAGCAGAAAGGGGGGGGATATGTTTTAAAAAAAGTAGCATAGTTGTTTTTCCCTTTTGCTTTGCTCTGAATATTGAACTGTTAAATTTTGTGACTGACCCTTTCTTAGCACTACATAAATTGCTTATTAGATAAAAGTGAATTTCAGTAGTTTTGAAGCACTTGTAGGCAAATGAAGTCTGGAAAGCTTTTTAAATTCTTTGCCTGAAATCTTACATAAATAGGCATGAGATTTTCTTTTTAAATTTTGTATACTTAACATTATTCTTAATAATTTTCACATATTTTGGGGTTCAAGTGATGGTAAAAAGTTCTGTTTTATGAGGAATTAAAGCAAGATAATGCAGTTGCTGACAAGGTGAAATTACAACACATTTTAATTATGCTTTTACATTTTTCTTAAGATTCTCTTGTTATGCCACGACCAGATAAAAATCATCAGTGGATGTTCAATAAGAACTGTTTTCCTCTTATGGATGTAGTGATAGATCCTTATCTTGTCTGTCATCTTCGACCACATCAGAAAGAAGGAATCATATTCCTTTATGAATGTGTGATGGGAATGAGGTAGGAACAGTTATCATTTGTTTCGATTCATCTAAACTTTGATTTAACCTGTAACATAATAATGGTTTTCTAGGAAGAGACTGATATAATGAGTCTTGAAGATATACCATACCATGAGTTTTAGTTTGTAGAAAAGAGTGAGTGGTACTTTCAAGAGTAGTTTATCTTGGTTTTCCAGGGCTACTGTGACAAATATCACAGTATGGATTGGCTTAAACAACAGAAATTTATTGTCTTTCAGTTTTGAAGCTTGGAGTCCAGCATCAAGGTATTGGCAGGCCATGTTTTCTCCAAAGTCTGCAGTGGTCTGGTGGTGGCTCAATCTCTGCCTCTGTCACATGGTGATCTGTCTCTTCCTCTGGTTTCTACTCTTCCTGCTAGGCATCTCCTTATAAGGACTCCAATCATAATGAAATAAGGCCTATCCTCATTCAGTTTGGCATCACCTTGACTAATAACATAGTCAAAATCCTATTTCCAAATGGGTTCAGATTCACAGGACTGGGGGTTAGGACTTCAACAAGTCCTTTGTGGGGTATATGATTCAAGCTCCACATAGTTCTTAATGGGTGTGTTGTGCCAGACATCCTCCTGGGAGCTGGGCATACAAGTGTTAGGACCATGACGCTTACTCTTAAATAGCTTATAAAGTTTTTGTGGAAACAGGTAAAAACAGCTAACCTTAATGTAGTACAATAAGAGCTCACTACTAGTATGATAAAGGGTTGTGGGAGCAAAATGGAAGAAGCCTTTAATTCTGCTTAGGAGGAACTTGGAAAAAGGCTTTCTCCTTATCTCTCCTCTATATCTTAAAAAATGAACGAGCCCCCCTTTTTTCAATGAGAGAAGTTATTAGGTTACATGCACCAAATAGAGAGTTCCCATATACTTCCCCGCCCCCATTATTAACACCTTGCTTTAGTGATAAATTTGTTACAGCTGATGAACAGATATTATTACAATCATGTTACCTATAGCCTGTGGTTTACATTAGTGTTCACTGTTTGTGTTGTACAGTCCTATGTTGTTTTTTAAAAACTTTTATTTTGGTAACATTTACCTAAAATTTCCCCTTTTAATGACATTCAAATATATAATTCAGTGCTATTAATTATGTTCACCCCATCCATTACCAAAACTTCTATCACTTCAACTAGAAACACTGCAATTTAAGCATTAACTCTGTTCCTACACCCACTCCAGCTACTGGTAACCTATATTCTAGTTTCTGACTTCATGAATTTGCTCATTCTAATTCATTTTGTATCAGTGAGATGATATAGTTTTATCCTTTTGTATCTGACTTATTTCATTCCATATGATGTCTTCAAGGTTCATCCAATGTTGTTACATGTATCAGAATGTCATTTCTTTTAAAGGCCGAATAATATTCCATTGCATGTGTGTACTACATTTTGTTAATCCATTCATTGATTGATGGACACTTGGGCTGCTTCCATCTTTTGGGTATTGTGAATAATGTTGCTGTGAACATCAGTGTCCATATATCTGTTCAAGTCTCTGGTTTTTTGTTTTATTTTTTTTAAAATTTTATTTTGAAAGAAGCTTTAGTTTACATATATGTTACATCAAAAATATAGGGGGATTCCCATATCCCCCACTCCTCCCCCTCCCCTTCCCCATTTTTCCCCATTAACAACATCTTTTATTAGTGTTGGTAGATCTGTCACAATTGATGAACACATGTTGAAGCATTGCTACTAACCAAAATCTTTAATTTACATTATAGTTTACATTTTGTACTGCACAATTTTATAGGTTTTTACAGAATGTATAATGGCTGTATCCGTCATTTGCTATGTCATGCAGGACAATTCCAATGTCCCCAAAATGTCCCATGTTGCACCAATTCTTCCCTCTCCCTCCCCTCAGAACCTCTGGTGGCCACTGCCTTTATATCAATGTTACAAGTTCTTTCATTGCTAGAATAAGAATAAGTCTCCTTTGGTCCATAGTTTCATTCCCCCCTTATGTTTGTTCATTCTTCAAACTTGAGGATTTTGAGATGTGATGCTCACTCTCTTTTGGTTTGAGAGGGACCTTAGATCCCATGGAGCAAATGGAAAAAACTGTCTTGCTTGCAGTTGTAGATACTGTTTTTTGGGATGGGCTTTGTCCATCATCATCCTTTTGTTAGTTGTCCTGGGAGAGTCCAATGAACTAGAGAGTAGGTGCTGCAACTCTGCTGAGATCAGGGCTCAACTGGCATATGAACAGACCGAAGATTTAAGTCTCTGGGAGATATATTTAATGAGTATAGTGCTAAATATAGGTTCAAATAAAAGGGGCATAAGAGCCACATGTAGGGAAATTATAGATGACTTTAACTCTATTACATTGAGGAGCATATATTCCAAGGTAAGGGCCAGAGTCCCTGCTTTTTAAGATTTATTTTTTATTATTTTTTATTTATTTATTACATATCCCCCCCCCCCCCTT
>PVKH010042721.1:0-10793 GCA_004027955.1 Chaetophractus vellerosus | reverse complement strand
GAGATGTAGTAAAGCAAACAACTGAATTTGCAAACAGAGCTCATGGGTTTGGGTTCCTGATCCTTCACTTTTTTTTTTTTAAGATTTTTATTATTTTTTATTTATTTATTACATATACCCCCCCCCTTCTGCTTGCTCTTTGCTGTGTGTCCATTCTTCTTGCTGTGTGTCTGCTTCTTGTCTCCCCCCGTCTTTGCGGCGACGCGCCGAGTCGGCCCTCCGCAGCGGCGGTTCGCTCCGTTCGAGGGTGGCTCCATTCCGTTTTCACGGGCGGCTCCGCTCCATGTTTCGCGGGCAGCAGTCCTCCATGTTTTTTGCAGGCTGCCCGGCTTCCGTTCGCAGGTGGCAGCTCCGCTTTTCATTTGTGACTTTGCCATGCCCGTGGGGGCTTCGCCCTGCCTGTGGCAGCTTTTTGCCTTGCCCATGGCGGCTCTGCCCCGCCCACGGCAGCTTGCCTTTCTCAAGGCCGTCTGCCCACTCGGAGAGGTCCCTGGGAACCGAACCCGGGGCCTCCCATGTAGTACCCCAGCGCGCTCTTTATCCACTGAGCTATCTAGCCGGGCCCTTGATCCTTCACTTTTAAGACTTGAGTGATCTTGTGTAAGGCTCTCAACCTCTCTGGGCTTCAGTTCCATCATTTGCAAAATGATAGAGTTGAATTGCTTAAATTCTAAGGTCCCTTTCAGCTCTAAGATTCTGCGACTTTATGCTTCTACTTATACTCAAGCAACTGAAAGTGTTGCATTGCAGGAAGAATATATTACAGGCTTAATAGTGCCTGGTATGGGACATGGAGGAAGAGATCCAATACTGAGAATCAATATGCACTAGCATAGTTCGGGAGATGGAAAGTGCAGAGGGCAGTCAATCAAGGACTAATGCACAGCAGACATCTTGACCAAGGCCAAAGAGTGAAAGAAAAATGAGGATGTAGAGGGGGTTGTATCAAGGTAAGGCACCCTCCAGGAATAGCTGCTCCTGGAAGCAGGAAATAACTTGTAAATCATGGTGACTTTCAGTTCTTGTTTGAGATGTTACAGGTTTATCTGTTACAGTTTGCAATGAACTAGAAGGTGGCGTATTGCTCCCTAGGCCTTGGAAATACAGTTCCAATACTCAGTGAGTAACTAAAACAGGTATTGTCCTGTCACATGGCCCAGCCATGGCTAAGAATGCTGAATCACATGGTATAAACTTAGCTGTGTGGTTTTCCCAGCACCCCCCTGCAGGAAAAATGGGACTATTAATAGGAATTATGCACCAGGGAAAGTCCAGTGAATTAACTAGTAGGGAAATCATTTATGTGTGGTGATCAAAAATGATATATTCTGGGAAGTGGATATGGCTCAAGTGATTGGGCTCCTGTCTACCAGGATTTGATTCCCATGGCCTCCTGGTGAAAGGTAAGGTAGCCTGTGCGCTGAGCTGGCCCGAGAGGACAGCTGGCCCACGCAGGAGTGCTGGCCTGCACAGAAAGCTGGCGCAGCAAGATGATGCAACAAAAAAAGACACAGAAGAAAGACAATGAGAGATGCAGCAGACCAGGGAGCTGAGGTGGTGCAAGAGATTGAGCACCTCTCTCCACTCAGGAAGGTCCCAGGATTGGTTCCCGGTGCTGCCCAAGGAGATGACAAGCAGACACAGAAGAGCACACAGAGAGCAGACAGTGAGAGCAAAAACATCGGGAGGTGGGGGAAATAAATAAATAAATAAATCTTAAAAAAAAAAATGATGCGGCGCTGGCTGTAGCCCAGTAGATAGGGCGCCGGTACACCACATGGGAGGCCCCGGGTTCGGTTCCCGGGGGCCTCTCCGAGCGGGGCAGTCCGCCTTGAGGGGGCAAACTGCTGTGGGTGGGGCAAAGCCGCCGTGGGTAGGGCAAAAAGCCACCACGGGCAGGGCAAAGCCTCCACGGGCAAGGCAAGTTGCCCACGAGCAGAACGGAGCCACCCGTGAGCAGAGCAGAGTCACCCACCAGCGGGGCAAGCCACCTGCGAGTGGGCAAGGCTGCCGCTCACCGGTGAGCTGACTCGGTGTGTTGCTGCAACAGGGGGAGACAAAGCAGACACAGAAGAACGCAAAAATGAACACAGCAAGAACAAGTAGGGGGGGTATGTAAAAAAAATAAAAATTAAACATTAAAAATAAATGATGCTTTCTATAGTTGATGCTATTGTGTATTGCATACATGCCAAGATAGCATTAGACAACATATTAGGAAGGAATAATTACTGTGAAATCTAAATAGTTGATTCTATCTCCTCTTGTGACTGGGTAGTATACAAAATCTTTAATTCAAGGATGAGGAAACTCTCCAATAGTTTAAAATTGAATAAAAATAATGAAGGTATTGATTGTTCATATAATTGATAACAGCCTGTAGGTGGCACAACCCAGGTAGACAGCCCCAGACCCAGGCAGGTGACTGCGTTCTCTAGCTTGACCTGTTGCACAGCCAGTAGACAGGGGATTAACCTCAGACTTGGATGATAGCTTTGGTGGGATCTTCTCCTAGCCACTTTTCCTTTAATAAACTTCTGCACTAGGAAAAAGATTGCTATATAGTCTGTTTCTTCAACCACATTGCAGATGCAGGTGCTCTCAATAAAGAATTCTGTCGTCCTCAAAGTAGGGAGAAAGAAGTAGTGGGATTTTTCAAGGCTGATGTAAAAATCAGAGAGAATCTTACCCAGATCACAGGAATCGCAACTGGAGAATGCAGAGTTGGACCTTGAGCACTTGGTCTTCTGCAGGTCATCCCCCAAGAGTGCCACCCGGGGCTGTTACCAATGCAAACAACAGCAACACCGAATTCTCTTCTGAGCCTCCACCAAGCTTAATTAAGGCCCATTCAAAATCCTCTGAAGAGGAAGAACTAAACTTTGCTTAATTCTGACCCTCTTTTCTCAGTGGTTATTTTTCCTCCCTTTGAGTTGCTTCATTGAGAAACCAGGTCAGAAACAGTTCAGAAACCTCGTAATACTCTTTGTTATAAGATGTATGTAATATTGTTTTATTTCGTTCTGAAATCTTTGCCCAGGGCAGAAAGTAGCTTCTTGATAATTTAGTCTTCCAGGTGACTCAGATTCATTACAACACAGTCTTGGCCTCAAACCTGAGCTGGTCCTGATTTGAACTTAGAATCGTGGCATTTCAATTCACAACCTCAGGCATAGACATTACTGACAAAACCCCACTGCTTACAGGGGCCTGTTTTTGTTTTAAACCTTGGTTTTATTTTTCTTTTGTGTTGTTTCAGAGGCTAAACATCAGGCATTATCTACAAGACTTTCAAGTTTTTCTAGAGATCCTAAATAATAAAACAATTTCTATAGCTGAATGAGTTCAGAGGAGATTTTTGGGGTTTTTGTTGTTGTTGTTTTTTGAGGTACCAGGAACCAGTGATTGAACCCGGGACCTCATATGTGGGAAGCCAACACTCAACCACTGGGCCACATCGCCTCCCCTAAGTTGTTTTTTTCATTTGTTTTGCTTGTTTTGGTTTTGTTGTTTGTTTGTTTTTTAGGAGGCACCGAACCCAGGACTCCCGTGTGGGAAGCAGGCACTCAGCCACTTGAGCCACACCCACTCAAGGGAAGATTTGTTTTAAAAAATTACAATGAGATATCTCTTCCTCTCCTCTTGGGTGCACCTAAGAGAAGTCTTCTGAGTGACTGTTGTGAGTGATCAGTTGTGCAGTTACATTCAAAATTATTCGTAAGCTGGTAATGAAAGCCAGCCTTATTCATTTATATTTATATTAATGTATATTTCTCTGGTACTTTTGCCCTGCATTTATGGAAGATCTCTTAACACTATCCCTGTGAGATATTTGGGTAAAGATGAAGATGATGGAGGGGACTCTGCTTGTAACCATGACAAAATCAGGAGGAAGACATGGGTGAGAATGAGGGAGAGTGTGTGGGACTGAGATTTCTCACCAGTCTGAACCCTTCCTAAACTTTTCCCAAATAAGTCTGCACTTTCCTTCTCTTGCTCTTTTTCTTGCCACTCACTTCACTATTTTAGTTGGTTAAAGCTGTTTTCTTCTTCCCTAGCCTTGTGCAAAAGGCTCCTTCCTCCCCAAACCCTGACTCAATCTGCTACACTCCCACTTGAGAAATGATTCCTTCTTGCCATTAAACTCCATAAAACTTGATCTTTACCTCTGTATTCATTCTATGTCTCAGAATGCTTATCTGTGTCTTGTTTTACCCTGGCTACAGGCTGTAAGTTCCTTGGGGACTGATATCACGTAAAATTCATTGATTTCGCCTACAGAGTACTTAGCATAGGGTCTGGTCCAGAGCAGAAACTAAATTACTATTTGTCCAATGAATTAAAGGAAATTTTGATTTTCAAATTTATTTTTCCCCTGCAGGAACATCTGCAAATGAAACCTTTCCCTAATCTTTCCTTCCCTTATCCAATGAGTTCTAAATTTTTAAAGTCTTCCTTCCTCATGTTTCTTTAAAAGAAAAAAAAAGTATTTATTAATTGATTTTTATTCTTACAAATACTCCTTTCTCATTTTTCTTGAATCCATCCTCCTTTCTCTGCCATTGCCCTATTAAGGCTCAATTTGGCTCACACGGGAGAGCTTTCTGCCTCTATTCACTTCTACCCCTCACCTTGCCCTCTACCCCATCCTTTGTACTCACTGCTTTGAATTCTTCCTCATGTACAGTCCTCTGTGTAAAATAAAAACAAACAAATAAATCACCTGAAGTCAATATCCAGTGCTCTTCAGTGCCTACCACATTATAAACTCTTCCTACATATGGCAGCCTATTCTCCACTACTCACTGACATAAAACCAGCACGCTAGCCTAACTAGACTTTTTGCTAGTCCTGGAAGACACTAAAGCCCTTCCACCACTAAGGTTTGACTCATGCTTTTCAGACTGCCTGGAACAGCCCCACCTCTAGTCCACCATCTGCGACTATTGTCATCTCACATGTCTCTGGCACGATTCCAAGACACAAATCTTCTGTTAAATCTTTCCTTGTTTTTCTCTCTGCCCCAAAATGACATGATCTCCCCCACGTTGGAAATTGCTCTGTCTCTCAATCATTACATTCTTCTCTAATCAGGAATCGTGTCTGATTCATCTCAGTATAACCTCCTGCTCCTGGCAGAATGCCTTGCACGTAATAGCTTTCAATAAATATTAGTTTGAATGGAGTCTTTAAAATTCATTCATGCTTATCCATAAAGGTCAAAAGACTCCATTTGATTACTTCACTAATTCTCAATATCATCTTCAATTCCATTATATTTCTCATTCTCAGAATTTAAATGTCACTTTACACTCCCCCCAAAGAAAACTAACTTCTTCCATTCTTTGTTCCTTTTCTCTATATCTTCATCTCCTTTCTCTGCCATTTTTATCCTTTCTTTCACTTCTTTTCCACTCTTTCCTTTCCATCTGTGTTACCCACAACTCTGAGAAAACCAAAGTCACTCTAGAAGATAGTAATTCAGTCTAGATGATCTCAAAGATTCCTTTCAGTTCCATCAGTCAATGCTTTCACAAATTTCATACCTTGAGAATCCTATTTCACACCTAGCACATGTCATTCCTTTAGTCTTTCTTATTTTTAACTCCATTATGACAATAAAGATGGGTAGAAGCGGGTGGGGCTTTGGGAGGGGAAAGCGCAAAGCCCCAGCCTCGGAAGGGGAACAAGTTAAGAGGTGAAACTCAGGATGTGTTTATAGCTGCACAGCAGCATTGCAGGCTGGGAAACTCCATTGTCTGGATGCTAAGGCAGTCACACTGCCCTGTCTCCTTGTTTCCAGTGTGGCTTTGAGGGATACTTTAGATTGTCATCATCTTGTATAATAATAATGTTATCAGTGCCCAAGGTACCCTAAGGGATTGTACATCAGTGTAATGTCCCAGGAATATGAATTAAATTAGGCTCAATTTTGAAGGAGATTTCCTCCCTTTCAAACAGTATATGTAAAAATTAACTTTTGCCTAGTCTTCAGTTCTGGAAGATGACAGAGGAATAGGGAAAGTGTGTTCAGAGGGCAGATGAGAGTGAACAGTTAAGAGTGATTCCCAAGTAGATGTGTTTAAAGCACTTTCTAGACATAATTAGAAACAACCAAGGAGTTGAAAGGCGCAGCAGTGATTTGAGTCATAGTCTCCCATAGAAAAAATGTGGCAGCCCCCAGGGTAAAACCAAACCAAAAAACAAAATATTTATCAAATGGTAAAAATAAGTAGTTGAAGAAATAATAGGCTGCGTCTCTGTTACTATCAATCACTATTGTGTATCATATCTGTATAATATTATTTGTTATATAATATGATCCATAATTATATTATATCACTATTAATCAAACTGATCTGTTGTGTTGGTAGATCAATCTCTTAAGAATAATGTGAGTAGGAAAAACAATCTTCTTTCTTTGTATCCTCTGTCCTATTACTAATCTGTGGAGATATGCAATTAGTGTACCTGAAAACGACACAAGAAAGGAAACTGGAAACTGAGTTTCCTCTAAGGTATAGCCACATCCTCAGTTGCTCAGCAAAAGGCACTTTTTCTTTCCTCGAGGAAGTATATCGTAATATATTTGTTTCATAAATCCTCTCACCATCCTTACAAAGCAAATAGGGGACACATTATTAGGTCTCATACCTGGATAGTTAGGATAACTGAAGCACTGCAGATTAGAGGTTGAGAGCCATTTTTAACGTCAAACAGGCCTGACTTTGAGTCTTCCTTTGTCACTGACTAGCCACAAGGCCTTGGGCAAACTTAAATTTCTTCATCACCAAAAAATGAAAATATAATTATTACCTATTTCAAAAGGTTGTTGTGAGGAATCAATGAGCATATATAGCTACACACACACACACACAGAGAACACACATTGTGTACGTGCACTTTGTGTGCCAGCTAGTTCATTATAAGTATCCATTAAATGTGGCTAGTATTTTTATTATTATGCAATGACTTAATTTTTCTTAGTTTTTCAATGATGCAAGCACTCTTCTAGACGCCTGGAGACGACTGAGCCCCAACTCCATCCAGCCTGCCAGGAAAGACTGCTGCCATCAGCCCCTCATAGCTCTAGGTGTGCTTACGTTGTGGTCAGGATGTTATAAAGAAAGCTAAGGGACATCCTTGTTTTTGCAGTTTTATTTTAATACAAAGAATTTGGCAGTAAGGCCATTTCCTTACCTTTTGTTTATGAAGAATAAAACAAAATACTTAGCAATGCCTAGTACATAATGAGCTCTCACTAAATATCATCACCACCACCTTTGGTGGCCCAAGTTCTAAGTTGTAAAGCCCAAACCTGACAAAGATCAGACAGAAATAGGTAGGCTTTTAAAAAAATTATAACTCATTTAATCATAATTATTGCACCATTACCATGTTTTAGCTTTTTTCTTGAATTAATTTCATATTTACAGAACAGTACAAAGAACTCCAATATACCCTTCACCCAGATTCACCCAAGTTAACATTTTACCACACCTCTCTCTCTCCTAATCTCTATCTCAATCTCTTTACGTATGTTTTCTTTTTCTCCTGAACCATACGGAACTCAGTGGAAGGCATCACAGTCCTTTACTTCAGATGCTTTGGCATGCTTCTCTTAAGAACAAGATTCTCAGTACAATTGTCAAATCTAGGATTGATAACAATACTATTTCCTATATACTGTCCATATGCAAATTTTACCAATTATCCCCCAAAATATCTTTATAGCATTTATTTCCCCTGATCCAGTATCCAAATCAGGCTCATGTGTCACATTTAGTTTCCTGCTTATCTGCTCCCAACTAAGGTTTATCTACTTGTTCTAGGAGTGTTGTGACAGTGTCATGCAAAAATCTGTGAAGACAAGTTTACTTTTTATTTTGCTAGTGAGAAACAAAAATATTTTAATAAAATGTGGCAAATTCTTTACAAGAAATATGATTACCATTGATTCTACCAGAAATAATAATTTTTAAAAATCTGAGGGGCTTTATTCCCACCTCTTGAGTGACTTTCACCAAGGCTACTTTGGTAAGTCTTTCATCATGAAAAAACCACAAGGCTGATGCTATTATTATATATATATTTATGAGAGAGAGAGAGAGAGAGAGAGAGAGAGAGAGAGAGAGAGAGAGAGTCTCTACTCAGTGCCATGATCAGCCCTCAAATGGTTTTAAAATCTGGGCAAAATGTCATATTGTGTGATTCTATTTATATGAAATACCTACAAATGGCAAATGGATACAGACAAAAAGGAGATTCGTAGTTGCCTGAGGCTAGGGATGGGTCCTGGAATTGATTGCAAATAGGCAAGGGGGAATTTTGGGGCTGATTTTGGGTCTGATAAAATGATCTAAAACCCTGGCTGTGGTAAAGCTTGCACACAACTCTGTAAATTTACTGAAAAATCACCGAAGGAAGAAACAGAGGGAGGGAGAGAGGAGGCAAAGAAGACAATCCAGACAGAAAAAAAAAATCTGGACGGAGAGCTCTTATTCACAGAGCAATTCTGGCAAATTTCAGGGACTAGGGTCTTCTAGATAAAGGCAAGGAAGGATATCAGCTGCCTGTGACTTCTTTCTTCTGTAAAGCCTATTACAAGTCACCAAAGATTGCAAGCTATCTAAACTGTATGGCTACCTAGAAAACATTTCTTCACAGGCAAATTGAAGAGTGATCCGGTACGATTTGTTTTCCTGTATAAAACTCCTGCCTAAACACAGGCTCATGAAATTATGATAAACATTAAACAGAAACAGTCTCCACAAATATTTTTGAAACTTTTGGAGAAAAAAAGGATGAAAAGAAGTTGTTAAACTTGTCTTTCTGACAAGTTTCTCTTTGCAAATCGTTTCAGGAATGATATCACTGTAATATCTTACTGGCTATTTGCTGGAAGAAAGAGAATTGTGCAGGTTTTATTACAGAAAAACAGTTTGTAAACATCGAGAATTTTTATGAATCAATGACCTCAAGATTATTTTGGTGATTTTATTTTTTTCAAGCAAAATAAGTTAAGTGCTCCAAGTATCCTCTCTAAAGCCTGAATACCTACCTAACTTCTATAAAAAGCATTAAAAAAACTTCAGTGAAGAAACAAGGCTGCAACACTGGGGGGAAATGATTGATTTCACTTGAACACCACCAACAACAAAAAATGTTTAAAAACAGTTTCACGGCTCAACTTTCTCCTTGCTTTTTTTTTTTTTCCTTTATACTTGGAATGTATTTTATCGTCTGTCAGTTTTGCCCTATGATATGTCCTCTTAAATTGGATCTGTAAGCCCTTCATAAAGTTTAATAAATCTTCAGCATTTCACCCTAAGGAAATTATATTAAAAACCTTCAAATGTGAAGTTGGGCCCGCAGACACACAGCGCTGGGAATTTTATCACCATAATCAGCGTGTAATGAAAGCCTCTGTCGCTGTTCCTTCCCAATCATAATCTGCCTGTCTTTATGAAAAAAAGGGGGGTTTGTCTGGGTTCATCTGCAAGCTTTAATTGGAAGATGTCTTCATTTCATTCCAGCCTACTGGGATAATAACTCAGCCCCGTGTTTAAACACAGGCCCTTGCCGCTGATATTTTTTCATTTAGTAAAGCATGTCTCTTTAAATGATTTAGCAAATCATCATGAATGCCAAGCTGGGATGATTGGCAGCTCATTGCTGGTGCACCATTTGCATGACATTTGTTCTTCAGCTAAGAAAGCTGCCGCAGGTAAACAAGCAGGCCCTGTACTGACTCCCTTTGAGTCCCTTCCTGTTTATTTTCTCATAATCAAATGACATTTATGGAGAGGCAAATGCAGCTGCACATATATGAGGGAAATGCAATCAGGCTAAACATGATGACTTCATTCAGGTGATATTTTGATTAGGGAAAGGACATTTTTATGACATAGGGGGCTTTTTTATTGAGAAAGTTGGCAAATTCCCTTTTGTGTAACTAACACTCTATATTTTATCGATATTTTAATGTAAAGGCTGGACTCAAATAACTGGTTAGGCAGGCACTTAAGAGGGTTTCATTAGAACTTGGGAAAGTATCAAGCAGAAGATATAAGAAATAGCCTTTGTCCCGTTCAGAAGCAAATGTCTTTTTCTCCCTTCAAAGGAAAGAAAGAAAGAAAACAAGGCAACATAATATTAAGTGAATTTATGGCATCAAAGTAGCTTTTCTGAAAGAAGATCTCAGAGAGGAAGTTATTTTACAGTTAAACATTTTACACGTATTTTCTGGCTCATTGTCCTACCAAAGGACATGAACAATAACAAACTGGGAGGTTTTCTTCTTTTTTTCTTTTTAATAGTAACATAAAATAACTGTGTAGTTAATGTGGCTGAAAAAGACAGAGGGATCTCTTGTAACAGACTCGCTAGAAATGTAGATGCACCTAGGATTGAGAGAAAGAGGTATTCCTTTTATTCCCGGAAACTTTTTTTCCCTTGCCGTTTGGGCAGATAGAATCTTTCAGAACTTCCTCAGCAACTCTTAGAGTTGGAGAATAAAGGCAGGGGCGGGTTATCATTTTAACCCTATGATAAGGATACATTTTCACCACGAGCAGCCAAATCCCTTTTAAGGGACAAAATGAGGCCCTCTAATTCTTTACAAGATAAAGTAATCACTCTAGGAAAAGTGATGTCTTTTGCCATCACTGCGTATGAGAAGAATAGGGGAATATGTTTATGTTAAGGATGAAAAAAATAGTTCCAAGCAACCCACATTTATTTACTTTTTTTGTCATTAGGATTTTGAGATCCTGTTCTGGATCGGGTCCCTC
>PVKH010042720.1:0-10797 GCA_004027955.1 Chaetophractus vellerosus | reverse complement strand
AAAATGTATATAGATATATAAAAAATAAATTAAAAATTAATTAAAAAAAAAAAAAGAAAACAAAGGGGAGAATTTGAAAAATGTATTGAAGGGCAGTAGTTAGTGAGTTAAGACAAAAGGGGTCAAAAGGAGATTCAGATAAGAAAGGTGAATCTCCCATTTGTTCCAGGTTACTTGCCATTATGCCTAGTTTGATTCTTTATCTGTCTCTTAGTGATTTTATATTCATATAATGGTTTTAAAAATCATACTGATTAGTCATGGCATTAAAAATTACAAGGCTGAGCCTGCATTTCCTGTACTCTACAACTGACAGACTCTGAACTATGTATTTTAACATAATTTTCTAGCTTAATATAACTTGCACACCTATTAGCCTTGTATTATCATATTATTTTTATCATTTTACATATAATGAAGTTGAGACATAGAAAATTTGAGTAACTTACCAAATATAACACTGCAAAAGGCAAAATCTGAAATTGAAATTAAATCTATTTGTTTCCAAAGTAAAAAAATATATATATATATATATATATCTGATAAGAAATATCAGTTTTCTCTCCTTTTCTTATCTTTAACCTCCTCCTCTGTCCCTTCTGTTTCTCTGGAGAATCCTAATTAATACACTTGGTATAGAAAATGAAGTAGCCAAAGATATGAAAGTCTTACTCCAGAGGGGATTTTCTTTTTTAGAGGAGATATCAGATTTTGGTATAAAGTGATGATTTACTATAAAACAAACTTGATTGTGAATCTCAGTTACCAGGTGTGTGACCTTGGGAAACTAGCTTCTCTCTCAACTTCAATTTTATCACCTGTAAAATGAAGACACCTATAACTGTTGTGATGATAACTGACATAATACATGTCAAGGGCTTAGCCTGATGCATGCCACACATTAAAACTGCCATAAATGTTAAATGTTTTAATTAAATATTAAGTGAAAAGATTTCAGATATTATTTATTTTTTAGTTAGCAAAGTTTTAAATTTACACAAAAACCATGAAAATAAAGTTCCCAAATATCCTATTTTTTTTTTTTTTTTTTAAAGATTTATTTATTTTATTACATATCTCCCCTTCCCCCCCGCTGTGGCGACCCGCCGAGAGTGGTCACTGCGCAGGCGCGGCTTTCCCCGCTTGTGGGCGGTCTCTGCGTCCGTTCACGGCCGGCGCTTGCTTCAGTTCGCGGGTGGCTGGCTGCGCTCCATCCGCGAGCAACCTGCCCTGCCCGTGGCAGCTCTTGCCCTGTCCGTGGCAGCTTCTTGCCCTGCCCACGGTGGCTCCGGCCCGCCCGTGGCGGCTTGCCATTCTCAAGGCGGTCTGCCCGCTAGGAGAGGTCCCTGGGAACCGAACCCAGGGCCTCCCATGTGGTATGCCAGCGCCCTATCCACTGGGCTATCCAGCCGGCCCCCCAAATATCCTATTATTAACACTATGCATTAGTGTGGCACTTTTATTACAATTAATGACAGAATATTTTCATAATTGGACTATTAATTTTTATTAATAGTTTACATTAGAGTTCACTATGTTGTACAGTACTATGGTTTTGTTTTTTTTTTTAATTTGATTCTAGCAACATATATACAACCTAAAATTTCTCTTTTTAACTACAAAATATAATTCAGTGGTGTTAATTATTCACAATGCTGTGCTACCTACCATTCA
This sequence comes from Chaetophractus vellerosus, assembly GCA_004027955.1. NCBI lineage: Eukaryota > Metazoa > Chordata > Mammalia > Cingulata > Chlamyphoridae > Chaetophractus > Chaetophractus vellerosus. The sequence goes on along the minus strand of PVKH010042720.1, from coordinate 9,123 downwards.
TTACCAAAACTTTTACATCACCCGAAACAGAAATTCTGTACCAATTAACAATTAAGTCCTCATTCCCTACCCCTACCCTAGTAACCTGTATTCTAGTTTCCGACTCTATGACTTTGCTTATTCTAATAATTTCATGTCAGTGTCATTTGTGCTTTTGTATCTGGCTTATTTCACTCAACATTATGTCTTCAATGTTCATCCATGTTCTTGCGGGCATCAGAACTACATTTCGTTTCAATGTTGTGCTGGACGTTACTGGGGCAAGGAAAATCCACTATGAGTAGTATACCATCTCTGGCTATAATATGTACATATCTAATTAATGAAAGCATGCTTGATATTAACATGTTTGTTTTAACTGCCAGTGTTTCAAATTAAAAGAATTTTGTGGGGAAAGTAACTGTACCTTTTAGAGCAGGTAGAAACTAAGGAAACAATGTTTATGCACTGTCAGTCAAGTATTCTCAACTCTATGTAAAACAATTTACAAAGAATGCACATACATTCATATGGTAATATTATCAATGATAAATTGTGGAGAAGACTGAGAATATGAATAAAATTAGTTGGCTTTATAGCTTATCAATTTACCTTTCTCAAAAACATTTATTAATTATGTCAAATTATCTACAATTATGTATTTGGTAAAAAAAAGGAAAAAAAGAACCTTAAAAAAAAAACTTTTAAAAAACTTTAAAACTTAAATACAAAGAATGGTCAAAAGGCCGATAGTTGTTTGATTTAGGCTAACTTTAAGTATTTCAAGAAAGTTAGCCTGAACCAAGCAAAACTGTACAAAAATGGGTACAACAAAATCCTTCATTTAAGTTCAAACTATGAATTTAATAAGCATAAGATGTGGGATACATTAAATAAATATAGTTACAAAGGCCTCTGGGAACTATAAATATAGTATAAGCTATCAAAGTGTTGTAGCTACTACTAAAAATAGCATACTTGGGACACTTTCATTGAAAGCTTGTTATGTGCCAGAAATACTTTGCATACATTATTGTATTTTGTCTTTACAACAACTATATGAAACTTCAATATTATCATCCCCATTTTATGTATGAGAATACTTAGAATGAATAAATAACTGATCCACTAAAAAAAAGCTAATAAACTTTTAGATCATAATAATTTTGTGTCAAATAACATATTTTATCATCCCAATATGCTATATGTAGGTCATAAATTTGCAATATTATATTCAGTTCTAGGTACAACTGGAGAGATAACATCAGGCTAGAAGGAAAACAACTAGAAGAAAATAGGCTGGAAGGAAAACAAAATCAAGAGGAAAACAAACAGAAGAATGAGGACTGTGGTAATCACAATACATAAAAACTAGTTTAAGAAACAATGTCTAGTTTGGAGAAAATTTGAGGTGATAAAATAGCTATTTTCAAATATTCTAAGGTTGTCATGTGAAATTGTAGATAGATTCATTCTGTATTATATCAGAGGACAAAACTAGTAACAGATCTGTTAATGGTACATAAACATCAATATAAAGAACTTTGTAATAAATCACATTGCCTTCTCTACAAAAAAGCATTGCTTTATGAAGTATATAGTGAGCTCTTTAAACCAGAAAATATCATTTGATATCTGCTCTCAAATAGTGTTTGGTATCTGCTAAGGATCAAGGAAAAGTGGTTTGTGGCTAGATGAGAAGTTTTATTATGTGACTGCCAAGGTTTATTTCAATTCCAAGATTCTATCATCTATACTAAAAAAAAATAAGGCAAATAGGGACATGTATGCATATCTAAACAAGAATTCTTGCCACTTTAAACATGAATAAAAATATGATTTAACAGCTTGTTACTCTTCTTACAATAAGACAATGATCAAATCTATGACCTATATGATGGATTTATTAGTACATCAAAATTTCAAATTCATTATTTTAATAATCCCACTCTAAGTAGTGAAATTCTCTAAAACAAAACAAAAAAATCTATTGGCTTTAATTTTAGATTTTCTTTAACAACTGGAGCACAATATACTGTAAACATGTGTAAATTATAAGGGCCAGATTTTCAGATATGTGTGTTCCATTTATTTCATGTTTATAAGATCATTCAAATTTACAATAGGACTTGAGGCAATTCCTCTCTAATTTTAATTTATCTTAACCTTTACAGAGATTTAATAGCTTAAAATATTTAATTTCAGAATGGGCAAACCCATAAAAATCATTATGCACAACAGAAAACTGTGATCAGAAAGAGCAAAGCATGTAGTCCATACTAACCAATTAGAAGAACTGTTCCAACAGCTAAACCTCCACCTGGAAATGAAACAGGAACAAGAAGAAAATTAATCTACTTTATTACATTATCTTTAGCATGAAACTTAGGCTCTATCAAGGACAGATACTGCAATAACTTTAAAACTACAGTTGAGAACAACATTTTAATTACCTTTGCAATACTTTGTTCAAGGTGCTATTATGAAATAATTACATGTTATATGTAATTATATGCTACACATTACAATTACTTTCATAATATACTGCACTATCCTCCTTCCTCCTCTGATAGGACCATGCCGTATTCAACATGTGGATAAGCATTCCAATAATGTTATATTTAGCACCAGTTAACAGATTAACTCAATAGTCAAGACCTAAATGTGCACAGTAACTGAACTACTATAGAAGTACAACATGGAAAAAATGGTTGTTATGATAGAAATTCCACTTTAGTATTTCTCTTCAAATTTAATAAGTCTTGCAGAAAATAACCGATAATTAAAGCTAATTATTTTTTTCATTACAAATAATATACACAGTCTAACCATTCTCTAAATATGGATGTCTAAATATACCTAGAATTTAAAATTAACAATATTTTTACCATTTTGAACAAAAAAGACATAATCACAAAATACATTTTCAATATTATTAGAAAGCTTTCTTTTATATATATGACTTAGGGTAATATGGTCATTAATACATGACTCAAATAGTGAGTCATTACATATAAACTTTAAATTAAGTTTCAGGAAACAAGGACCACACTAAAAGATAGGACATCAGACCACTATTTTGTTTGTTCATCATCCAATTTGTAAAAGTATTAGTATTTGTAATTAATGTTGCAAACATTAACAAATCCACCTAAAAATTTAAAAAACATGTACATAAAGAATGAGTAGAGAGCAGTGGATATGGCTCAGTAGTTGAGTGCCTGCTTCCGAAGCATAAGGTACTAGGTTCAATCCCCGGTAACTCCTTAAAAATAATAATAATAATAAAAAAAGAATGACTACAATATCTTTAAATTAAAACCAATTAAAAGAAACTATACAAAATTTGGACAACTGAAAACAATGTAGTTTTTTTTCTGTGCACTAAACAGTGAAACACTTTGAACACCAACAAAGAACTTTCCCTAAAAAGTTTTGTAGTAGCATATTATATAGAAAAATTTAGTATAAAAAGTTCTCTTGATAGTATTTACTTTTGCCTTGTAAAGAAGCATATATAACTGTTGTGTTTAAAGAAATATAAGCAATTTGGTAATGGAATGCAACACAACACTTGGTTTATATAGACTGATTTACAGTGGGACTTGAAATCAATTTTACGATATGTCGATTATTCCAAATTGTTAGAGAAGAAAAAATTAAAACAGAAGGGAAAAAAAAACGAGTACATATATGTATTTTTTTGTTTAAGTGGATTGTTAAAGGACTGAATATACGAATATTAATATATGTGTGTATATATATTAATTTGACATTTAAATAAGTTCTTTCATTGTAGCATTTGAAGGCATACCAGGCTAAATAACATAACTTCAACTGTTGTTCAAACCAAAAGATTAACATAAGCTGAAATGTATACGATGATATTTTTCATAAAGTATTCGAGAACAAAAAGGTCTTCTTTGGACAAGAAGACTGTTTCATTTCTGTTTGTGCCTCATAAGGACCACTACCAATTTTTTAGTCTATTTTGAACATTTAACATCACACTTTCCAACTCATCACTTCCCTACTTTCTGTAACATGCAAAAATGAACATTTAACTACTGAACAGCCATTTTGTGCATATTTAATGAGATAAAATAAGCACAAAACAGGCATTCTGTAGTGTCTAGTCTAGAGCATGTACTATAAAAAAAATTAAAGCTGCTTTTCTTTCTTAAACCTATGCCTTACATGAAGGGTCAAGTTTTCTTATCTAAACTCCCCTGAATATACCTTGATGTCTCCTCAAATTAGGAATTTATATATGGCCTTCTACCAGAATAGCTAGAGAGAGAATTAAAGATTATTTAACACTCACAATGAGATGATGAGAAAAAAAAATCAAGGAATGGTATACCAATTAGATGATGTGATTCCCTAGCACAGATGTATAGTCCACAGCAGGTACTCAGTAAGAGCTACCATTACCATTAGGGCAATTTTCTGATTAGGACAAACCACTAAAAATACCCTTATTTAATAAAGGCGATCATCATAACAATTAAAATTAGTAAGAATAAGTCACACTGATGAATTGTTTAAGCAAAGCATTATACAAATAAGACTAAGCTAAGAAACTTTTCTATAAGAATGAGCTAAACAATCCACTGTTCCTGAAACAGTGGCAACAGTAATCAAGCAAATTTTTTAAATCTTCCATGCTAAAAATCCTAACATTTGGAAAATTTGAACATTACATAAGATAAGACAAATGGGGATGCAGAATTATTTAATAACTTTTGCCAGCCAAATTAATATTCTATGAGAAAGGCTTCTCTTACAAAAAGGCTGTTCCCTTTCTTTTTTCTAATGGGCTCTACTATATAAATATTTTACTAGACTCAAATTTAGATGACTATAGTAAAGGTTGATCATGAGGAATAAGGTGAAAACACCTTATTAACTGTTTTTAAATCAATCTTTTATTCTGCAAATATGAAGTAAAAATGATTGGACATGTATGTATACACACACATATAGAAAAAAACCCTCTATCTTTCTATCCTTGATTTTAGTGTGACAGGACATTGCAACATTTCCCCAAAATACCTTCCTATAAGGTATTTTAATATACCTCCCTTGATATACTGAAGTTGTCAGCTGGATTTTAAACTAAAGTTACTTCTAGCTATGTTCCCAGCCAAAAAATAAAATAATAAAAAACCCAACCAACCAACCAACCACGTATTATCTTAATTGAAAGCTAGCTTTTAACACATTTCTAAAATTCAGTAATTCACTAATAATTTTATTATTTTCAAAAGCAAAACATACCTCACATTAAGATTTTCCAATTCAAGTAGAAATATCCTTTTCCAGTGGCCAACTAAAATGTTTTACAGATAAGTAATGGGGTAAGGAAAAAATCATCTTAGTTCTATGATTAAATAAAAATAAAAATAAAAGTTTTTAGGAGTAAATGTTTACCACTTCCTCTGCCCTTTAACCTTAACTTAGATATCACAATATGCTAAGTCACTAAGCAAATAAGAAACTCTTGGTTTTATTCTCAGGCCTCATTAAGAATTCTAATTACCTCAAGCTCACTAAAAATAAGTATAGTATTTTATCTGCATATAAGATTAGAAAATTCTGGGTTTGAAAAGTTGATAATTTGCAAGCTTGAAATTTTAAAGTACTAGTTTCATCAAGATTTTACATATAATTTTAAAAAATAAGATACAGCATTTTGTTAAAAAATTAATACCTTAAAAACACAGTATCAGAAAATTTAAGAACATATTTTAAACATCATAAAATGTTAAGATGAAGGAAAGGGTTTTTTTCCAATCCACATGACAAGCAGTTAGGCAATGACATCATTATTCTTTAAAGGGAGAAGTCAGTTCTCAGCCCCCTTGCCACCTATCAAACCTCTAATTAAACTATACATTTTGGGTAAACTAAGTCTTATTACTACAGGAAACCATGAAGGTCCAGAAGAGAAAGCTTATTTATCAAAAAGGGCAATTCTCTTAAGTTAGAAAAAGCAAAAGGGAATAGAAATAAAAATCAGGAAAAATAAGTGATTTATGTCAGTCCCATCCAATGTTCCCTATAAAGGAATAGTATTGCTTACAATTATAGAAAAGTATTTTGAGTAAAATGCAATGTAAAAAACAAGTTTTTCCTTGTTCCTAATAATATACTTTCCTTGGTTCCTGTAATATCTTCCAACTATTTAATTGATGGCATACGCCAAATAAAATTGCAGTTATTTAATTAACAAGTTTACTTTTTCTTCCCTCTCTATGAGGTATAAAACATTCTGGTTATTGCACAACTATTAGCTGAGCAAATATGGGAATCAAAATAGAGAAACCTATGAATAGTGATAATGGTTCTATAGATTAAATCACATGCAATAATTCTGCATAGTAACCAAAGGAATAAACTACATTTCCTTAAATGTACAGCCACCTTTATCATTTGCTAAAATAGCACAACCAGGATTATGTTAAAAATATAGTACAAGCAGAATGTACATTATCCCACATTACAGATTAGGAAAGTAGAGCAAAAGAAGTAAGACCACCAGTATTTACTTTTCAATATCAATGCAAAAGTTGAAGCTTCTTCTGGAGTATTCTCCATGGACTATTGGCCCCAAATTCCCATCTGCCATTAACTTGACTGTCAAAATTTAGTTAAGTCCCGAACAGCATAGAGGTTAAGCCAACCAAACCTGGGAAGTTACCCTTCTCTCAAATACCTTTTTCAAGGATGAGCCTGGGGAATAATTGTCCCAGGTTAGAGGGACTATACCTTATATTTTAGGGAAAAGTTAATTCTGTCAGTCTCATTTACCTATTATCTTTCTTTAGAAATTCCTGGAAAAGGGAAATGGAATATCTATCCAATATTTAAAGTCTTCTTCATTTTCCAAAATTTAAGTGTGCTAATTTACATACAGTTTCTTCAAATAATGACACAAATGTCCAGGAATGACTAGATTGCAAATCTGGGTTAGGAAATCTAAGAACTTAAAAATTGAAATTCAGGCAACTTGGGAAATTTATATCAAAATCCAACAATCAAGTTATCAAACCAAAAATATTTAATATGATTTTCTCATGTTTAAAGATGAAGATATTGGGAATTTTCAAGTTTATGAAATGCTTTGAAGTAAACAATAGCAATATTAGCATATCATCAAATGACTAACATTCCTTTAGTCTGTACTGTGCATTTCAAAAATATTTTGCACCTATACTTTAAGTTACAGTGAGGTCATGATAACAATAGCAAAATGTCACTACATTGCCTCATGGTGACAATACAATATTTACTTGTTACATAATAACCAAAGAATATATTTAGGCAATAATCACAATGTCACAGTATAGTCTCATCATCCTGATATAACATCCTACTATGATTACATTTTATCACAATGTGGCCATGTTAGACTTGTCATAATCTGATTCAAACAATATTTTACACTACCAATATAGTCGCTTATCTTTATATTAACACATTAGCAGCCAACTGTTTCACTTTCAAATAATGTTTTAATGGAAAACATAAAATGTTTTCTTCACAGGGCCATACAGAATAGAAAATCAAAATACAAAAATACTATTAAGGAGTTAACAACCACAATACTTCTAGGTGCATTTATTATTCCCGAATGTAGTAACTACTATTGTAGTAACTTTTTCAACTTTTGTGCACTTTGAGAATTAACTACATACATGCAAGATATGTTTCAAAATATTCAACTGATATTTGTTTCAATCATCTTAGCTAACACTAATTTTTAGCATAGGCTTATAACAGTCACTGTGTATCTTTAAATATTAGAGTAACTCCACCCCTCCTCTCCCCCAAGCAAATTGGGAAAATTTTAAAATTGAGGAAGGTGCTTTGGGTTTTCTTTTTGGTGGGTGTTTTAAAAGAGAAACTGTAGTTAAATTCATTAGTTTTAAGTTCAATAAATGGCTAAAACCCCTTGAAAAGAGTTCTCAATAATTTGAGACAGCTCTAGCATAGTGCATATAGTACTAGATATGGAGCGCAGCGATCAACCCACAATAATCTCTTGTCTGGATTTTTCTACATATTATTTTTCTTTAATCAACAACTTATTGAGAACCTGCCAAGTGCCATGAACTGTGCCAGTCATAATTTTCATTCTGATATGGAACTGAAGTTATAATGTCAAAAATTTGGTTTGACCTTTTTGGAGTTTCAGGATCAAGTGAATGAAGTCACATACCCACACAGGATTACCAAAAAAAAAAAAATTTTTTTTAAATTAAGGACTAGTAATAGCTTCTACCCTTTAGTTCAGATATAAGACAACACAAAGTAAGGCTCACAAGAGGAAAAAAAGTGAAATAAGTTATTTGCTTTCTAGATATTTCAAATTATTTCTGTTTACAGTACCATACAACTCAGGAAGACAATGGACAATTAAAGTAAAACTATTAAAATTTATGTAGAACTAACCAGGATCTTATTAAGCCATGAAAGAACAGAGTCAAGAAACCATACTATTTCTCAAATGTTGCTTGTCTTGTCACTTTCCTCTGTGCTAAACCCATTTGAAAATGTACTTCCTTGGAGCAATATATATATATAGAGAAATTGTCAAGTGAAGTACAAGATCAATGACATTTGTAATATTTTATGAGAGTGTACAAGATTTAACAGACACATACCACACACTTTAAAATAAATTATGAAATATAAACACAGGCCAGTTTTAATGAAGCAGCATTCCAGATAGGAATCAATTCATTTACAAGCTTTATTAACATAGCAATTCTGTCCTACCAATCTAATTTGATCAATCTTTCCAAAATATACATACAGACACATACATAGACACATTTAACGCAGTTACGGGTATAACTCTCTAAATATCAACGACAGACTTTACTACTTTGGGTCAACATAATCTTCAACATCTATTTTCTTAAAGCCAGTATGTCTTGTTTTAAGATTCAGAACCAGGAGATAAGCAGTTTTGCAGTGACAGAGGGAAAGTTACTTTCTTCAGCATTTTCAAAGGAAGTCAACTGTCTCTCACAATGATAAAAACTTCAATAGGTTAGTCCAAACCCTGAGCTACCTGGGGTTGACAGAAGGGTGTTCTCAGAGACCAGGAAGGGGATCCTAGATGAAGGCCAAACT
>PVKH010042719.1:0-10793 GCA_004027955.1 Chaetophractus vellerosus | reverse complement strand
AGGAGGGACAGAATGGGGGTAAGAGAGTGACAAATGGACAAATAGGCAATTCTGGGATGGAATCCATGTCTGGGCCTCCTGAAATGGGTATAGGAAGCAGCTAGGTAGGTGGTGGTGGTTGGAGGTTTGGGATTGATTGGATGTGAAGAGCCCTGAGAAGGGTGGGGAGGATGAAAGAGCAAAGAAGGAACTATTGGCTGGTGTTGGCTGGACACCTACCATGGGCCAGGCATTAGGCTGAGCTGGGTTTCTTTGCCTTTCCATAGCCACCCTTGGGGTTGAAGGGCAGCAGCTTGCCCGCTTGGGTTTGTTGATCTGAGGCCATAGTGGACTTTCCCATGCCAGAATCACCCCAGCCACCAGTATTCCTAGACTAAAGATTAAGCTCAATTGGTTGAGCTCAGGAACTGTCTTTGCCACTTTCTAGAATGGAGGCCCTATCATCTCTCCACAATGAGATACTATTACACACTTATTAGAGGTGGCTTAAATCACATGTTGGCAAGGATACAGTGCAACTGGAACATGTATGCGTTGCAGATGGAGCAGTGAATGGTTGTAATGTAAAATGGTGCAGCCACTTTGGAAAGCAGTTTGGTGTTTCTTAAAACAGTTCAACATGCATCTACCATATGACACAGCCATTCCACTCCTAGGTATTAATGAAAACATGTGTCTGCGTAAAGATGTTTAAAGAAGTTTATAGCAGCTTTATTCAGAAGCAACCCAAATATACATCAATAGATAAATGGATAAACATTTTGATACATCCATATAATAAATACTACTCAATAATAAAAATAAACAAATTATTGATATATGCAACCACATGGCTGAAGCTCAAAATAATCAGGCTGAGTGAAAGAAGACAAAATGAGTAGATACTAAGTAATTCCATTTAAATAAAATTCAAGAAAATGCAAGGTAACTTATAGATACAGAAAAGTGATCAGTAGTTTCATAAGGATGAAGATGTGCTATCAACTGGGGTGAGAGGGAGAAGAACAAGGAAACTTTTGGGCATGACAACCTTATTCATTATTTTAATTATGGTATGATTTCAAGTTATTTTACATATGTCAGAATTGACCAAATCATTCTTTTTAAATTTATGCCATGTATTTATTGAATATGTCAATCTCAGTAAAGATGTCAAAAATGACAATACAAAGAAAAAACCAAAAGTGAAATAAAGTTGTTATTAGACATGCAAAACCCTATAAACGGCCTTGCAATGCAATTTGGATTTTATCATGGGACTAGTGGTGGAGCCATTTAATTGAAAAAATTGTATTAGGTGTCTGGGTAAGAGATGATGTAGGCCTCTATTAGGGTAATGGCAGTGAAAATGCAGGAAAGTGAACAGATCTGAGATATTGCTTTTTATATAATTTTCCCTTATTTCTCCTTTAATTTTAGGATATACCTTCTAAAACAACTTGGTCTTCAATTTCTAAAGCACAGATATTTATAAGAGTATGTCTTAAACTGTACTGATTATTAAATGGCAGTTAATGTAATATTTCTGGTTGGGAACAGGTACTATTATTTTTGAGACCTCTGAATTATTTATTTTGTTATTTTGACATGCCTTTTCTTTATTAACATCTCTTGATTAACATCAATCTTGATTTCAGCTTATTCTAGAAGACTTTTATGTGTATGAGTACCTTTTCTCAATTATGCTATTTTTATAAAAGTGCACACATGACATTCATTAAAATAAATCTAACTCCATGATGTAATGAATCATGAAATTCCACTATCAAGAACTTATCACTATATTATTATTCATGCATATATATCACATTTACATGTGTACATAATTTACACTATTAAGTAGTGTTTCATCTAAATCCTTATAGGCTAATATTTGCAAGAAGCAATAGATTAAAATATTATGATTATCTAATTCTATTCCTTTTATGCAACATTAAATTCTGATTGACTGGTATGCTCGGTAGATGAATGTTTCCCTACATTTTCTTGTACTAACATTTCAGGGAGATTGAGAATATACCACAATATTATGGCCACATCAAGCTATATCAAGAAGAAATGTGACAAATATCTCCATGAATGAGAAACTGCTTTTTTAGGTGGTAAGTATACTATTACACTACATAAGTGATAAGAACTTGGAAGCCTTGACATTGATGAATAAACGTAAACTTTCCATTGTCATTGCCATGAGAAATTGAGATTAGGGTTTTCCTAAGTTTTTATTTTCAAGTGGAAACCCAGGATTTTTACATTAATTCAGATCACCTTCATCTTTTATATGGATTAGTGCACAACCCTCCCTCTTCCTACATCTTTTTTCCATCTGGTCCTATCCTCCACATGTAACTAGAGAATTGTTTCTGAAGTTCAAACCCAACTATGCCTTTCCTATATAAACCTTTTCAGTTATTCTCCATTTTCAAAGGAGAAAGTCCAAATTCAATAAAACAGGACTTGCTTGTCTATTCTAGTCTCATCCCTTGATCCCTTGACATAACTCCCCTCCCAATTTCTGCTTTGCAGTAGATGCTGTAGCCATGCTCTCAGGTGCCTAAGCTTTTTATGCTTTCTCTCCCACTTTTATGAAGGTTGTTCCCCCTGTATGTAACACTCTTCCCCTGTTATTTGGGTCTGGCTGACTTCTGTTAGTTCTCTGGATCTCTACTTAAAATACAGTGCCTTCAGGAAACCTTCCTTGACCATTCCCAAAAGACTGGGTTGGTGTTCCAACCAACCTTAAAGGGCATGAGTTGGGGCAGCTGTAAGCTTTGGGCTGTGTTTCATTTAAGGGGTGGGGGCATCCCGGAGCCCTGGGCTCCCACAGTTGGTATCAATCCTATGCTCTCAGAGTACCCTGTATTAATACCTGTCATACTACCTTGAAATTGCCTTTTAAAATGTAGGTCTCCTTCCTAATTAATTCCTGGAACACTGAACTGTGTCTAGATAATCGGATAACTTTTTTTGATTTTCATTGGAACAGTCAACATATATCTCCTGTTCTAAGTTCTTTCTTCTCATAGTTATCTATGATTCCTCATTACTTTTAATCCTGCTACTTCTCTTAAATTCTATTTAACCCATTATTATTTTTGTTCTCCTAGCTACTTTTGAATAGTACTTGTCATGCTTAGTTTATTTCACCTCCTTATTTTCAACCTTTATCTACAGTTTTGTTTTATGTGCATCCTTTATAGAAGCAAATTCTGGACTTTTTTTCTGCTGTTTTGCTTATTTATTTGTTTTTTAAAAAATTAATCTGAAGTTGATTTTGTAGGTGAGTTTAATCCATTAATTTGTTTCTACTAATGTATTTTCATTTATTTCTTTAGTCTTATTTTGTGTTTTCTTATTACCTTTCCTATATTCTGATGAATTTATAAAGCTTTATGTATTCTGCTTTCTATACTGTGATGGTAGGGGCTCTGTGTACTGTAGTTATATACTTTTATTACAATTAAATATAACAATTATCTAATAAAGTTTGAAGCTATTCAGTATCTGTATTCTCTTCCTGAGAAATGCATACCTTGTATGACATAGCTACCCAATGAACATTTTCCTTGTTACTGTTGCTTAGAGATTCAATTTTATAATTTATAAATAGTGTATTTATTTTATTTTTCAATATCAATAATCAGTTATATTTTCAAAAATATTTTATGAATTATTTCTTGCTCCAGGCTTAATTTTTGTCTGAAGAATTAATTTCAGTGAGGATGTAATGTTAGTCTTAATTATTTTGTCTGTAATATTTCTTATGCCCTTATTTTTGAGTGATTATTATATTTGTTGTTATAAAATAAAGAGACTATAAAAACGTACACATGTAAATATTTGACCAGCAATCTCTTTCGTCATCAATTTTATATTCACTAGTCTTATTATTTCAACTACAACCAGAGATCCTTGCAATTATGCATGGGGAAAAGAACATGTTTTGAATAAAATATTCTTAAAAAATAATATTGGTTAACAATTTTTGAGCGCAGATATCAGATAATGAAATTTGTCTATTGAGATAATGTTTTTTAAAAAATCAAAGTAAGGAGAAAACATGCTTTATGTTTTCTTTTTGAAAGCCTTCTTCCTTTTTCTTAACTATGTAAGTTATTTTCCCTTGCTGTACAAAATATGCATCTCAGATTTGAAATAATTTTGGGGAATATTTTTAAAAGAAACTTTTTAAAAGCATAGTTTCAGGTGATATATTGATGGGCAAAAAAGAGAATAAAGGAAGAAAGAAACATTTTTAAAAATTAAGCTTTCAATCATGTGTTGAAAGTGGTGAGCAATAAGAAATTCTACGGCTCCTGGAAGCATAAATTGAATTTGATTGATAATCACGATTATTCCAATCAAGATCTTCTGTTAGCTTGGTACAAAGCAATTTTAAGCAGAAAGCAATTGGAGTCCTATGCTTTGCTTTTAAGGAATGAAATGGAGTTGAGCCACATTAAAATCATTTCACTTTGAGGCATTAATTTGATAACAATTTTAAATTGCCTTTGTTGCTGACAAGTTCAAATGGGCCAATCTGACCAGTTCTTTTGGCTGTCACCTTTTAATAGATTCAAGAGTCAGGGTTAGAGTAACATTAAATGGTTCTTATCTCAGCTCTCTACTTAATGATGTTTTTAAAAGCCTAAAGCAGTTGATAGGATTAGAGTTCATGCAGGTGCTATAAAAAATGAATAGGTAATTCCATTGCTTAGACAGAGAACAAAAAGATAGGTCAAACATATTGAATTAATACATTTGTACTATATTTGATTTGATCAAACTATTTAGGTATCATATTGGTAAAAATTGAAATTTATTTTCCCTTTAGCATATAATTTTATTTAATTATAGAAGAATTAGGAAACCAATGTTTAAAGCACTTTCCTCAGGATTTTATCTTCCTTTTCCCCAAAGGGCTATAAACTCATATAGAATTTTGTAAGCAACTCATCATTTGACAAATCATACATAGTGTCTCTTATCCATGCTGTCTAGTCTATCATATTTATATGTCAGTTTCTTAATTGTGAATAAGGATTCAGGAAGGTGGGGATAGTCTGACAGCAGCATATGGTATATCAAAACAGATTCTCGAAGCTTAGAAAACACAATATTTTGTTCAAGGTTTAAAAGACAGTCTCCCAGAACTGTAAAATGAATCCTGACATTCCTGTTTTCATGTGCTTACACTCTACACACTAGGTTTATAAGCATTATATGTGTATGTGGTTGTCTTCTCTACAATATTACAAAATTTCTTTGAAGTCGGGACTGGGTTTTATTAATATCTGCTTCCTCTCTTTAAAGACACCAGGCTGCACAAAGCACAACACTTTCACATACAAGGTACTTTAGCTTTTTCTTCATCGACATTTGTATCTTTACTAGTAAGAACACAAATTATTGCTAAGCATGTTCATTCTATAAAAGATCCTAGGGTTACTGGTACAATTTCAGGGGTCCACAAAGAAAATGTCTATGATTTTCTACTGACTATATCATGTTGAATATCCCACTCTTCATAACCTTTTAGTCCCCAATCTATTTCTCCATGGAGAACTAAAATTGATATGCTAAAATGAGTGAAGCTTAAATAAGAATTATAATTCAAATTTATACAAAACATCATAATTTATAAAGTGCATAGAAATATATTATCTTTTTCTATCCTCAAAAGCTAAACAGTATACAGGACTATTAATTTTCTTTCTCATTTTTCAAGTATGTAAATCAAGTTTCAAGAAGATTAAAAACTTAATCAAAAGTTAGGTGACCAGAGAATAGTAGATCCTGAATGAGATGAGATCTTTTGACTTCCATGCCAGATTCTTACAATTTCTTTAATTCTTCAGAGAAAATCAAAGTTAACAATTTTGGGTATGGTGTTAATATTGGCTTTGATATTGCAAACATGGGGTGCCTGAGGTTAAAACATATTACTTTTTATTTCAATATTTTCTCCTTTTTTCTTAATAGAACTCAGCTGAGGTGAAGATGGATAAGTATAACTCCTTATCTTTAATGGTTTAAGCATGGCCTGTGATATAAATTTTGTTTATTATTTATGAGAAAAGCCTATGGTAGATGGGAGGGTGTTTTTGGAATTATTCACTCACATGTAAAATAGGACATACAAGGTGAAAGAGCTTCTTTAGAACAGAGTTGTGTCTGGGTATAATGCTTGGATTGCTATGTTTTTGCTACAATTTTTTATCTTTAAAGGCATCCTGATTGTTCAGGATAAAACCTGGGTTTTGAGAGTGACTTTAAGTCCTCAAATTAACCAATCCTGTATTAGCCTTACATTGTGTTCTGTATTATGTGAAATAAGAAACAGCTCTTACTGTTTAAATCAATTTGTGCCATATTTTTTTCCTTAAAGTATCTGAACTGAAAAAATCAGGTGTTTATTGTAAAAAAAAAAGGGGATGAGAATTTATATACCTGGAATATTTATTAAAAATAAAGTATAATTCATTTTAAAGAATATACACATATATTCTGTAATATGAATTATTTTTATTTATTGACTGAAGCCTTAATGCAATTGAATTTGTGTAAGATTGACATAGATATCTTTTCAGGCTGATCATACAATAACTGTAATTAGTTTCAGTTTGGTTTCTTAAAGATTTATTGGGATCCAGGAGTGAGATACTAAGTGTATTTTTAAAAGGTATTTATGAAATATGTGAGCAGAATATCTATGCTGGGGAAGTCACAGACACATTTAGTGGCCATCTCCCAGCACTTGCATACCTGCTCCTACTCCCTCTTTTATTGTGGGCAAATGTTTCCATTCCACAGCTGGAGGAGATTGGTCTAATGAAAAGGCCTGACTATAACTTGAACCTGGAAGCTGGGAGAGGGCAGCCCCAGCTGCTTATGGGGGCAGGAAATCTCAATGGCAGGCGCCCCTCCCTAAGTCCTATAAATAACCCTGTTCTTGGGTAGCACAGAAGCATTAGTCTCTCCTCTCTGATACTAAGTGGGGTATGCAAGAGCTGTCCGGAGCAGCTGGGAGACTGGCCACTATGCTATCTCGTCCCAGGCTCTTTTGGGTCCTTTATGCACTGTAAGTAATAAGGGGGTCATTTGCTGAAAGTTTCCGCTGTGCATGAGTTAGTGTTTCCATGATGTACCATATAACACGCCACAATCCATGTGTAGCGTGTGTTAGGCTGAAACAACTTCCCCTTAAATTATCATTACTTCCGAAAACCTGAGACTCCTCCAAAGTGAAAATAGAAGCACAATTAAAAATTACATTTGTTTCAATTTTAGAATTTAAATTTGCAGTTATATTGCTTCAAATTTTGAAAAACAACTTTATACTGAACTATTCCAATTACAAGATTTTTTTTTCTTTTCTCCCTAACACATCAGCCTAAATTGAATTCAATTAGATAGCTAGTTAAAATATTTTCCCTTTATTTTCAAATGTGTGAGAATGTATGGGAAAGCTAAACCTCTCAAGTGAACTGACAGGTGAAGGAAAATTGGTAGTAAGGTAAAAGGAATTTTTAAATATATGTTGAGGTTTGCATCACTGTGATTAAAGGGAGAGGCTTTTGGTTTCCCATATAGTCTACTACTCAGAAACGTTTGTGGAGGTGTGCACCCTATTCCCCTATAAATTTCTATCTATTTAACCATTAGCTTCTAATTTCTTGTGTCCCATTGGATAACTGACAGCTTTCTTTTCATGCCTTATTTATTAACAAACTGGAAATAAATTATGTTCAAAGTTTAAGGATTTTATTTGTATTATCCTACCATCAATCTCCTCATTTCACCTCAGTTCACAAAATTATTGTGTCCCTGTGTCATATTCATCATGATCTTTTTGTCATTTCTTCATTTATTACCTATCCATTTCTTGGAAATTTTTCATTAAGTTATCCAAATAGTTACTGTTTGTTCATACTAACATTTATGTTTTGTGTATTTTTATTGTCTGATCTTATTGAATAGCTTTTCAGGTGAATCTTCCAGATAGACAATTGTGCCATCTGCCAATAATGATAGACTTGCTTTATCTCCACTGTTCAAACTATTTCTGTTTCTTGTCTAAAATTATTGGACATAAATTCCAATATTCTTGTCGATCAAAATCTAGACTGCCTTTTTAAATTGCTTCTTCCCATCCACTGCTTCCCTGCCACTCCCTCTCTGAGTTCTTGGCCCTTTGAATAGCACAACTGACTGTCAGACAGAACTTTGTTGGTTGTAAGTAAAAGATATACCAACTGATTCAAGCATGCAAGAATTTTTACTCTTGGCAGTCTTTGTTCTTTACTGGCAATATCATCACAAAATCAGATTTTAAAAAATAGATTTAAAAAAAGTTTTAAAAAGCCGGAAGTGGATTTACATGGAGTTTTGAACTTGGAGCCCAATTTTGCTCTAGTCCTTGCTCCTACAACCTAAGATATATTGGTAGATTTGAGATCCTCACAACTAGATTCCAACCAAAAGAACCATGCAACCTAAAGTTTTCAAGCTGAATCTGATCTTTTCTGCATTCTACATACCAAAACTTTATAAGATCTGTAATCTTTCAATATCCTTGTCAATTTTCATAGCTAGTGCAGAGATTCTGCTATTTTAACATTAGGCCATTTCCTTTGCAGGGTGATTCTGGGATGTGAAAGGGATGGAGAATCAAATATGTATATTTATATACTTAGATTACCACTTTTCCCAGAAATATTTTTATGTTCCCTGACATATAAAATGCTGATTTCTGAATTTTGAATGGTTTATTAAAATATAGTTTCCCATTTTGCTGTTAAGACTTAATGATTTACCCTTCCTGACTCTGTCTATTGACAATACAGAGGATTTTTTAAAGTTTATAGTGTTTTGTTCCAGTGGCATAACTGTAAATCCCATGTTGGCAAATATTTGCAAAGCACTTGCTTTGTAGATATCATTTTCAGAAATCTCTCGGTCAATATCATGAAATGGTCTCTAATTCAGAGGTTTCTAATCTCTGAAAATACTTTTGAGTATGAATATATCTATGCTGTCCTCTAAACATTGACTTCTCTTGTTTACTTTCATTAAAAAGTGTATATTTAATAACAAGCAAAAACTTCAACAAAACATCATGATATTATAGACCATTCCCCCATTTCCAGTGTCATGTAGATAAAACTATAGATTTTCACTTTTCCTTTGAAAAATTATCTTTAATATAGATATAATATACATGTAATGATACCATTAGAATTGCTATTTGGCTTTTTTATTCTTTTTTTCCTCATTAGAGAAGCTGTGGGTTTAGAGAACAATGATGCATAAGGTACAGGATTCCCATACACCACCCCACTACCAACACCCTGCATTGGTGTGGAACATTTGGTACAATTGATGATAGTACATTTTTATCATTGTACTGGCAATTAAAGTCCATGAATTAACTTAGAGTTCATTGTGTAGTATAGTTCCATAGCTTTTTTTATTATTAATTTTGAAAAATTTTATTGATATAATTTATACATGAACATACATAAACAATAAGTATAGAGTAAAAGTTGTGAACTTACGCAAACATGCATAACCTACAGGGCTCCCATACATCACCCCACCACCAACACCCTGCATTGTTGTGAAATATTTGTACAAAGGATGAAAGAGCATCATCAAAATATTACATTAACTATAGTCCATACCTTACACTTTGTGTAGTTTTCCCCCAAACCACCCTGTTATTAACACCCCATATTAGTATTATATATTTGTTACAGTTCATGAGAGAACCTTCTCATATTTGTTTTGTTAACCACAGTCCGTCATCCACCACAGGATTCACTGTATTCTATAGTACTATGCTATAGTTTTTTAAAAAGTTTATTCTGTTACCATATATATAACCTAACATTTCCCCTTTTATTCGTATTTAGATATATATATTTCAGTGCTGTTAATGGTGTTCACAATATCATGCTAATATCCTAGATATTACTATCACCATTGTCCATTATCAAAACATTTCCATCATTTTAGTTAGGAACCTGGTACATTTAAATCTTTAACTTCAAATTCCATATCTCCATCTCATGCCTTCATGACCTATATTCTAGTTTCTAACTCTGTGAGTAAGTTTACTAATTCTAATGGTTTCAAATCAGTGAGATCGTATAATATTTGCCCTGTTGTGTCTGACTTACTTCAGTCACCATGATGCCTTCAAGGTTCAACCATGTTATTGCATGTATCAGGACTTCATTCCTTTTCACGGCTGAATAATATTCCATTGCATGTATATACCACATTTTATTTATCCATTCATTGGGTGAACACATGGATTGCTTCTATCTGTTGGCATTTGTGAATAATACTGCTATGAACATTGATGTGCATATAACTGTTTGAGCCCCTGCTTTTCTATTCTTTGGAATATATACCTAGAAGTGAGATTGCCAGGTCACATGTAGTTCTATATTTAACTTTCTGAGGAACCACAAAACTGTCTTCTAATGTGGCTGCTGGACTATTGTACATTGCCACCAGCAACGAATGGGTGTTCCTGTTTTTCCATATCCTTTCCAACACTTGGAATTTTCTGTTTTTTTTTTCAATAGCAGCCATTCTAATGGGTGTGAAATGATATTTCATTGTGGTTTTGATTTGCATTTCCCTGATGGCTAATTATTTATGTTGAGCATCTTTTCATGTGCTTTTCTGGTCATTTGTATATTTTCTTTGGAGAGATGTTTAGTCAAGTCTTTTGCACATTTTTAACTTGTCCTGTGAATCTTTTAAAGTTGAAGAATTTTTTT